>JAMWYP010000015.1:3051072-3189646 GCA_025563575.1 Acacia pycnantha
ATGTAATAAAAATTCTTGCCACGGTATTTACAAGTTATCAATAATGCAATTCATTCCCCTAACTCTGTGCAATACACTGAGAACATGTCTAGTTTATGGTACAGTCCACTCTTGACATGCTGTGTTTCCTTCTGCTATTGGTTTTGTCAGAGAATATTTAGTGTTAATCAGCAATATCAGTCCAAATCAAGATCAAAGTTGAACAATGTTCGAGTATAATTTGCATATAGATAATTTCAACAAGACTCAGAAGCACTGTCCCTTGATTGATACATCATTATAAGTAAAGCAAACTATCTCAAGCCTACCAGCCCATTTGATTAATATGACGCAGAAGTTTGTTTGCCTTGCTGGCTCAATGAATCAAATCAACACCTTAGTATATCCTTCTATATACTTAGAACTAGATTTAAAATCATTGATTCATGAAAGGCTGTCTCATTTCTTCAAACAAATCATCACGCGGAAGGGGGCAAAGAAAAACCAATAATTTCTTGTTTGGCTCACTTAATCGTGCATTCATTGTCCTGTCGCCGCATGCCATCTATGGCTGAGGTAATATTTCAACCTTTTGTGGATTTGTGAAGAAGTTTTTACAGTGCTTTAACAAAGCATTCAGTAACCTGAGCTCTATCAAGGAGTAAAGAAATCATTCATACGCCTTTTCTTCCTGTGATGTTTTTTTGTCTGTCTGTTTAGAATATGGAATGGAAAAGACAATGATGCTTACTGATCACTCCCTATCCATCTAAAGGAAACAAATTAGAAAATACTTGGCTTCTGAACCCAAAGGAAAGATAAATGTTTCTTGCAGTTGTATATCACGAATATAACAAACACTGTAGTTACTTCGTTTCGTCTCATTGATGTAGGTTCCAAAACCTAACATCCCACCAGATTTTAACTCAGTTTCAGATCTGAGTATAATTGCAGAATTAAACCTCAATTTCTCACCTTCGAGGATCTCTCCAAAGGGGACACATAGATCCAGAGCTGGATACGAATAATATAGATCAAACAAATAGAGCAAGGGACAAATCAATATAATGGCCCTACGATCTAGATCCCAAAACATAACGTCAGATTCGTATCACCAAAATCTGCATCGAGCGGTGAAGGATTCAATCTCGAGATTTAAGAGAAAACGGGAACCCTTTTTTCTTTTTTGCGTACCTTGTATGAGCCATCTGGTTGGGCTTGGCCAAGCCTCTTGATTTCTTGTTTGAGTCGCTCAACCTCTTCCTCTACGTTCATGGTTTCAACAGTTTCAAGGTCTTCTCGGGGCACCAAAATGAAAAAGTTTTTTTTTTCCCACCTCGCGCCTGATGAAGTTTTTATCAGCTATTTATATTTTTCTCGTCCGGGAAAATTGGGACATGAGAATACCAGCATGCAAAGAATGAAGATGATATTGCCGTTGATGTATGAAAATTAATTTTAGCCCATATATGTAAGAAAGTTAATTACAACTTCAGATCCTTAATTGTTAATTTGGATAGATTAAGGAAGTTAGCTATTTATAATAAATACTACCTCCGTCCTTAATTATAGGAGCAATTTAACCGATTTTGGGAGAATTAAGGATAGGGGTTAAATTAGTTAATTTTACTCATTTTCCTAAAATGTCCTTATATAAATTTAAAATGACACAAGTTGCCCTAATTATAAGTGTTTCTAATTTGTCTTACGTTAGATATCCATGACATATTAGTTTATATATGTATATTAGTTGCTTTTTATATAGCCATGTGTATACATATAGATCTAATTTTCTTTCCACACGCTTTCTAATTGAAATAATGGTCTTGCTATATAAACATATATGTGTGTGTGTATATGTGTATACATATAGATCTATCTACATACATAGAGACACACACCCATATATCTACACAAACATACATACATAGACACACACACACAGATATATATATATATATGTGTGTGTGTGTGTCTACACATATATATATATATTGACACACATAAACATAAATATACATATATATGTAAACACACATATATATAATGCTCCTAATAATAAGTAGAAATAGGGGTATTATAGGAAAAAATTGACAAAAGTTAAAACTTGCTCTTATAATTAGAACCAACTCCAAAATTTGCTCCTATAATTAGGGACGGAGGGAGTATATGTTAATTTTTTTTTAAAATATTATCTTTAATTATGACTACTTTTAGGACAAAAACTTCTTAATATGTGCAATTAATAGGAATATTTTTAAAAAGAAATTATGAAATTGAGGACAAAGTGAATGGAGAGATCTTCTATTTGGAACCAAATCTAATTGTTACCAATTCTTTTATTAAGGAGCAAAACTAGTACTCCCTCCGGTCTTAATTATAAGACTTAGTTGACTTTTTAACAGAAATTAAGAAAGCTAATTAAATTACTTTAGAATATTTTTATTTTTATTTTTTTCTTCAAACTATTTAGTTTAACTAATAAACTAACGGGCTTTAAACTTCTCATATTGCATGAGAAGAAGACGGTTCCTACACACATATAAAATGGTGGGACCCACATCTTTTTCTTTTCTATTTTAAAAAAGATATGGGTCCCACCATTTCATGTGTGTGTGACATGAGAATATATTTCCCCTAACATGAGAAGTGTATTTCCCTAAACTAATATATAATCTAAGGTTACACAACATATGAAATGATTAAGTAACTTATTTATCTTCCTTAATCTCTAAAAAAAAAGTCAATTAGGTCTTATAATTAGAACCGGAGGTAATATTAAATAAGAATGCATAAATAATGGTAACAAATTTTGGATTATGAATCCCATTTCATCATAAAATTAGATGTCCAACATATATATTCCCTTCTACATATTTACCTAATTTAATTATATTAAAAAAATTAAGAGTTAATTAATATGATATGTATTTTTTAAAACGTCATATTCATCTTCCTTTCATCTTCTCCTTGTTTATTGTTGAACAAGTATGAATAAAGTTAATTCAAACATATGAATAAAGATACAAAATATGTTTTATATTTAGAATTAAAATCGACTCTCCAAATACATTTCATATTAAGGATAGGAAGGAGTTCTTTATTGGTTTATTGATGCATTTTTGGTATTATTTAATGTTTACTTTTTATTACTAAAAGAGAATGATTCTTGATATTTACTAGGATAGTCTTTTTTATAAATTATAAGATTGTTTTAAAATATTAAATATACTTTTTTTCCAACAATGTTAAATATAATAAATATTAAAAATGCTTAGTAACAATGTATATTACTCCTTTTGACGAGTAATTAAATTATATAAATAATAAATTTAATTAAAATTAGTTAAATATAATAAATATGAAAAAAATGTAAGTGATTTTTTCTTTTCTTTAAAAAAAAAACTTATTTATAGGTTATAGAGTGCGCGAGAGAATGGACCAATAGTCAATTAATTATTGTACTAATAACCAACAAATAATTAACATGAACAAAAATTGAAAATGATACAAACTTACAAATTATAAATAGAAACAATTAACTCTGAATAAAATTTTCTTCTACATGTAGGATTAGATGAATATAAAACACTCCCTCCAATCTTAAATATAAGATAAAGTTTATATTTAGTGGGTCATCCATTTCAATGAGAAAAGTTTTAAAACAAATTCATTCCAAATATTACCACGGAAAAACTTTTCTTTTCTTTTTGAAAAGCTCCACTGAAGATCATCAACTATGTAGCACCCATACTTTTAAAAAAAAAAATATTACAACGTATCGGACACTCGTATCAGGAACATATCGAGAACGCTGTGTCAGAATTAAACATAAGAATCAAGCCAATATTATTTGAAATAACGTATCAACGTCCGGTATCAGAAACGTGTCGAACTAGTGGAATACATATGCTGGGAAATTCTTCTTCAGTCTTTATCTTTAGAGGGAGACTTGACTTTGTAGTGCAGATCCCAGTACTGAAGTGGAATTTATCGTCATGTTTGTTGAAGTTGTTTTGTCATCTTCTCTAGAATTTCCCAGGAGGAAAAGTAAAACACAGAAAATAGCTCTCGTCCCTGGGTTTGTTGTGATTGGTCATTGGTAAGTTAAGCATAAATAACTGCCGCTGAGCTTATCTCGTAGATGTCGAACACTCTCAATCACTCCCCAAATTGGAGACTTCAGAGTGGATAATATCATTTGGTGTGAGAATCTGACTTGCCCGATCTTGAATTTTTTTAAGCGATAATCTCGATGGATGATGATGAGGGTGTGGATTGGTCTGATCTTCCCAAGGAACTATGGCCGATGATCGGAAAATGTTTCAACAGTAATATCGACCTTCTTCGATCTCGATCTACCTGCAACTTATGGCGTCGTTCCTCTGTTTCTCCCTCTCTCGCTGCTTCTCCTAGCTTCACTGCAATAATCGCCACCTCTTCAGGCGAACAACGACTCATCCTCACAACAATTTATCGTCTTGAACCATCCGATCTCTCCAAAACTCTTTCAACTTCTTCTCCCTCCAAATCCTGGTTGATCAAGGTTGAAGAATCCAGCTATGGCCGTCTCTGCCTCTTAGACCCTTTCACGAGCAATCGACTCTCGCACTTCCGTACGAGGTATCCTTCTGGGTCTTTCCCTAAGTTGTTGAATCTATTGAACTTTCGATTCGTGGAACTGATCAAAGCATATTCAATCCCATTAAATGATTCTGGTAGGAGGTTATTTGGTCCTCCTTGTCCTGAGATCAGTGGGAAAGTGGTAGGGTTCCCCAATTTTGCTTGGACGCGGGTAGAGAATTGCAAGTTCTTTTCTGTCACTAAGGATGGGAAATTAGGGTTTTCAAAAATTGGGGATGATGAATGGACCCTTGTGGATGATAAGAACTTCTATTACGATGACCTAATTGTTCACAAGGGTCAGCTCTACGTTGTAGATAGATGGGGAACCATTTTCTGGATTGACTGTTCTTCTTCTTCTTCCTTGAAGTTGGTTCAATTTTCTCCTCCACTGTTTGCTTTGGGTAAGAAGAAGCATTTGGTAGAGTCATGTGGGAGTCTCTATGTTGTTGATATGTATGTTGAAGGAGATCCTAATAACACCAAGGGAACATACTATGAAGTGTTTGATTTGAAAGTATATAAGCTTGATGAAGAATGGGGTAGGTGGTTGGATGTGAAAAGCTTGGATGGGCGTGTGTTTGTTTTGAGTAAAGACTGTAATTTGTCTCTCTCAGCTCAAGACTATCATGGATGTGAAGAGAATTGCATCTACTTCTGTTATAGAGGTAGTGCTTCCATGTTCAACTTAAGAACTTCCACATTTTGCCCTCCCAAGGTCTTTTGGCCTTGCCCAACTCTGTTCAACTTGTGATCTGTATGTGAGGATAATAACAGGTTGAGAGAAGTTGTTAGTGATCTCTCTTGTTGCAGAGGATGATTTTAATTTTCTTGGGGGATATAGTTTTGATTCTGGAGAGGAGGTTCTTTCCACTAAGTTTTGTGTTTATAAACCGAATCTGGAAAAATGACAATAGGTGCAGGTTAAAAGCTGGGAGAATAGGGCTATGTTGTGTGTTGGTGATGAATGGATTTGAAGAGTTTCGTGGATGCATGCAAGAATAATAGAGCATTTAATGCACAGAAGATTCATGCATTGAAGGTATTAGAAGTTTTATCCTTTTAGCTTTTTATTTGTATCAATTTTAGAATTTTATATATGCGTGTATATATAATTTAACGTTTAAAATATGAATGCCAATGGTTTTTTTTTTTTTTTTTGGATACAAAAGAAACACACCTCAACTAATACCTATGGGAACAGAGTCCCCATTACAATCCTAGCAAAGTATCCTCAAAAGATCCTCAGGAGGGTAGTACACTTCATGAAATCCCCGTTCAGTACCAACCCACGCTTCGCTAGACAGCCGCCGCATGGTTACACGAACAAGGCACGTAGGTAACCATGGTTTCCCATTCCATTTCCATCGGTGCTCTCACTTCCGTCAAAATGCCAAAGTCTCTGTGATGAGGTTGTAGCTCATGCAAGATAAGGTTGAGACATTCCATAGAGTCGGTTTCCAACCACACTTTCCGAAAACCCATAGCCCATGCCATTTTAAACCCCAAGAGACAGGCTCAGATTTCAGCAGTTAGCGCATCGCCATCGTCAAGATGTTGTATGAAACCTTTTAAGAAACGTCCCGCTGAATCGTGGATTAGTCCCCCATGCATCATTGTAATAGAACTTCCTCCTATATGGCAAACCGACTGTGAGGATGGGCGTAAAACGTGATGAGAGAATCCTCTTCCATGGCAAACCTAGTTTTTGATGTACTATTTTGAGAGAGACCTTTAAAAAAATAAGATTTATTTAGTAGAATGTTAAAAATTGTAATTATTTAGAAGGCTAAATATAAATTTACAATTACCAAATTAACCCTAATCAAACTCCTTATATTATCCCTGACCACATCTTAACTGTATGATGGCTAGTTACCAATTGAAAGTTCATTTCGTCTTTATTCTGCACATCTCTTTGTTTGCACATGAGGCTCTTTTATCAATAGCCATTGGTTTCATGTGAATCCACGACGAAGACAGTGAGTCCAAGACACATCTATAAAATACTATTGAGAAGAAAATACATTGGCCCAAGGATCATTGGATAATTTAGATAAGTCGGTTTTCAAGTTAAGATTTTTTTTTGTTTTTATATAAGAATTTTAGGAAATGGATTGGATTTATCTACAATCCAAGAGCAGGGCGTTTGGAACCTAGTCCACGGGGCATACTGGGTTAGAGAGTACACATGCCTCCACCTCTTCTCAACGTTTCCACTGCTCGTAGACCCCTAAGATGTCTCCACAGCGTCTTGACCAACTCCAGGATCGAACTCCCTCATTTTTGGTGAGAAATACTGACCCCTTTGCCAGTTGAATCAAAGGACGAGGGGTTTCGAGTTAAGATTTACTTCTATGGAGTTGATTTAATTTTTAATATAAGATCCACTTTATAATTTTTCTAAACTATAAATTGAATCTTATATTATGGATCAAGTGTAAGAATTTATATATTTGGGATGGGTGAATTTATGTTGGCCAGAAAAATGGAAAACGTGAAGTATGAGTAATGGACCATGGGTAGGGGCAATTTTGAGAGATGAGTTTTCTCCCCAAAATATCCCCCGACATTGGGGAGAAAATTTGGAGAGAGAAACACATGGGGCCTACACCATTTTTTTCTCCCTCATTTTTCTCTTTCCACTATTTATTCCCTCCAAATCAAACCCAAATAGGGGAAAATCCATTTTTCCATCCCCCAGCTTTTCTGCTCACCCTAGTTTCAAACAGTGCTAAAGTGATTATGGAGGATGAAAGACATTGTTGTTGACACTTGACAGTTTCATGGGATCAAAAACCAAAACTGGCCTTCTAAAATGTGATGCTTTTGGACCTTCAAAATCAAGGTGCTCCTAGACAGCTAGCAGCTCAAGAATAAGGGTCATTTATAAAATTTCTTATGCCTTTTGTTCCATTAGTGAACCTATCACCAAGTGAGAGGGAGAAAAGAATGATATTAGCTTCCATTTTAGGTTAGTATCTCCACTGAATACAATTGTCCCAGTCACAATATATCTAGTATTATGATTCTAGGAGACCCGTTTGGATTAGCGATGATAGAAGTGACATTTTTTCAATATGACTTTTACAAACTTAGGATAAAAGTCAGATTGTAAATGTGATTTATATTTGAATTGTCAGTGATAGAAGCTTATACGCAGTGTGGAAAACAAGTTTTAGTGGCTTCTTAAAAGTAGTTTTTGGCCTAAAAGCACATTTAAAAAAATAACAACTCAAACACCTTATTTTACTCTCACCGTGCATTTTCCCTTCCTACCGTGTTTTTCCAGCCCCCACCGCATTCCCAAACAGGCTATAAGATGTCAAAGTAATCAAGTTCTATATGGCAGTATTGAAATGTCTCGAATAAGATTGCATTCAACAAAAGAATACATGTGAACTACTTAAAAGAGTTATCTGAAGAAAGGAAAAATGTGAAAGAAAGTGCTTTTATCATGTTTGGTAGATGGTGAAGTGGTTTTGTTGGAAAGAAAGTTTCCCATGTCTATGGAAAAGAGCTTTCTCATTCCCATTCCCTTCTCTTTCTCATTTTGCACCATATAGACGACTTGTATCCTAAACTAAAGATTGTTTTATTTATACTCCCTCCGGTCCTAATTATAGGAACTATTTAACTGATTTTGGGGGTTTAAGGAGAGGAGTTAAATTAGTTAATTTTACTCATTTTCCTAAAATGCCCTTATATAAATTTAAAATGACATAAGTAAAAGTAAATTACAACCTCGCCACATATCTCTCCGACCAATTTTCCTTTTTCACACACTTTCTAATTGAAATAATGGTCTTGCTATATAAACATATATGTGTGTATACATATAGATCTATCTACACATACATATAGACACACACACACACACATATATATATGTTTATATATCTACACACACCCATATATGTTTATATGTGTGTTTGTGTATGTACACACACATATGTTTATATATGTGTGTGTGGGTGTTTGTGTATGTACACACATATCTACACACGTAAATACAGATATACACACATATATATGTACCCACATATATACATACATCTATACACACACATATATATAAATGTTCCTAATAATAAGTATAAATAGAGGTATTATAGGAAAAAATTGACAAAAATTAAAATTTGCTCTTATAATTAGGATCAAAATCAACTCCAAAATGTGTTCATATAATTAAGACCGGAGAAAGTACATAACAAGGACAAACTCCAATAACACTTAGGTGGACTCGAAGTTCAAGTGGATCTATGTTCTGTTCACATGATTGTTCTTGTGTAATTAGTTGTCATTCCAACATGATGGCGTTGTCTGGTTGTCGATGCTGGATGGGGAAATAACATGGAAACTTGTGTGATTATTACATAGGTATATAAGAAAATATTTGAGTGTATTATTAGAGCTGAGATCATAAGTGACGTTTCCTCTAGGTTTTGCGACAGACATTTCAGTCCCTTTGACCAGTTCGACTTCACGAATTCCGGCCGCGTTGAGCTCAACGTCTCAAGGATCTCCCTCTCCTACTCCAAATTTGACCTTTCCAAGGTAGATTTCTTCCTCTATACCCTTGATTCCTGGCTCTGTGTCCTTCAGCAACTCAAAGAAGACGAGATTTCCTGTGTTGTTCAATCCAATCTTGTTGAATTTGTTTATCCCTTTAATTCCCTCAATATCGATGATTCCTTCAACAAGAAAAAGATGACGAGGTGTGATGTCATGTCATATTGAGCTAATTGTTATAGATGATGAGATGAGATGACATGTGTGTTCTTTGACTGATTATAGAAGGGCAAAATTGCTACGTTTTGTGAACTTCTGGGAAAAAATTACTCCTAAAAAAACTTACGGATACTCATTGCTCCTCAAATAAAACTTCTTGAACAAAAATGATAGTTATCCTTATTTTGATTGATGAGGTGACACGTCACGTGTGCATATCGATTAAACTTAACGGTTAAAATTAACAGAGGACAAAATTGCTACGTTTTGTTAATTTCTGGGGCAATTTTGCTCCAAAACAAACTTCTAGGTACCCAGTGCTCTTCAACCAAAACTTCCGAGACAAAAATGATACTTTTCCCTAAGAAAATCTACAATGAGGAAATATGGGAGTTTTGGTACCTACAAAAAAATAAATAAAATAAGGAATAATAAATTTATAAATAAAATACTCCCTCCAATCCTAAATATAAGATAAAGTTGATTTTTTAAGAGATATTAAAAAGCTAATTAAATTACTTTAAAATATTTATACTTATCATTTTTTCTCAAAATTATTTTGCCTAACTTATAAACCGATATATAATATAATGATATATAACATATGATATGATTAAGTAAATTATTTAACTTTCTAAATATTTTCAAAAAGTTAATTTGTTTTGTGGACCCACTAGTGCGTACGCCAAGACACTTGTTCTTAGATCCTAATTAGAGGAGATTAATTCCCTGATAAAACCTTAATTAAGAGTAAATGTAGTCAAATTGTAATTCAATTTCATTAATCTCTCAAAATAGCTCACAATATGTGTTTTTAAATAAGTAAAAAAATTAATTCTAACCTAAGTTTAACCCTTTGAAAACCCTAGTGGAATCTTAACTTTTGTTACTTGAAGTCTTGAACCCCAAATCCCACTTAATTAATATTTCTTTCGTCCGTATATATAAGAGCTTTTTAACTGAATCGTGAGATTCTAAAATACAATTAAAAGTAGTTAAATGTAATAATTATATAGGAAAATTATTTTTTTTCCCAAAAATACCCCTATTCATGAATGAGAGAGAAGGAGAGTAACAATGAGAAAACGATGAAAGCTAATGTATGTAGTATCATAATTAATTGAGGGTAAAAATGAAAAATATATATTTATTATTGAGACAATCTCAAAAGGAAACTTACATGTAGGGACAAACCCATTAAAAAAATTCTTATATATAGGGATGTAAAGAGCATAGAACTAGGATAAAATGAAAAGGGAAAATCCTTATAAAAGACTGCTGAATTATTTAAATTCTAATTTAGGTTGTTAAATTCAATAAATTCTAAATCAGGTTATATGACCTAAAATAGGATTTTAGAATTCGATGATTTTACTTTACTATCCCTCATTTAAGTTTAATATTTATATCTATTTTTTAAATAAAAATACAGATTTATTAATTACACTCTCCCCTCTTGAACAATTTTCATTTTGCAAAAGTTCTCCCTCTCTCCACCTCTGTTGCGGAATCAAATCCACAAAAAAAGAAAGAGAAAAGGAAAAAAGAAAGAAAAATATTATATAAAGAGTAAGAATGCCAAACCTGACGCTGCAACTGCAATTGGTTGTTCGAATCTATTTGACGAAGATTTGAATAAACTTGATAACTTGTCTCGGAGTCTCAAACTTTGAAGTGTCAGAAGCATCCAGAAGTTTTGAATGTAATCCCGTAGATTCTTACCAGTCTTTCAGGTTCCATAACGATGGTGAGTTAATTATCGAGCTCTTTGACAGCCGCCGGAAACCTCCTGGCCCTTGAGTTTCGTCAGCCACGACGGAACAGTGAAGAACGGAGTGAGACGTCAGAAGTCAAAGGAGATGATCTATCTAGAGCCGAAGGCGCTTCCCAGAGTTCTTGCTAGGAAGTTGTCACGCAATCTCCACAATCTAAATGATGTAGAAGACACCAGCTCAGCCACCGTTTGCACCGCCATGGACATGATGGTAGAAGTTTAGAGTTGCATCACTTATGTGCTCTACGAAATTATAATGAAGGTATATACGATTCTACTAAAGGATATTTCCTAACCTTTTTCAAAGTCATTCCAGCGGCAAGCATCACTTATGTGCTGCATGAAACTATTAGAAAGGGTTTGAAATTGGAGTGGAATTTTTGCTGCTTCAAAACAGAGGTGGGCTATCTAGATAGCAATGCTCTTGAAGAATGTTGTTGTTATGATGATTACGATCCCACTTGAAGAATAAATCCAAAAGCAGCAAAACCAAAATACAAAACCTCACATCTGCAAATGAAGAGCAACGTTAGCTTTAAAAAGAGAGAGCTGTGGAGGAGGGGAGAGATGGAATAAGTGCCACAACAGAGGTGGAGAGAGAGAACTTCTGCAAAATGAAAGTTGTTGCAGAGGGGGAGAGTGTAATTAATAAATATGTATTTTAATTTAAAAAATAGATATAAATATTAAACTTAAATGAGGGATAGTAAGGTAAAATTATCGAATTCTAAAATCCTATTTTAAGTTCTATAACCTGATTTAGAATTTGTTAAATTTAACATTTACAAATTAGAATTTGAATAATTCAACGAGCTTTACGAAGTTTTCCCAAATGAAATACATCTCAAAAATAGAAAAAGCTAATAATAATAATATTAATAACCTAATTTATCTATTAATAAATTTAAAAGATGGTTTGGATATTCAAAATGTCTAAAAGATCTTTTAAATCTTAATAGTAATTTGTTAAAGTCTAAAAACTGTTTTGAATAATAAGATTATATAGAAATTAAAAACAAAATGAATATATTGTGAGACCTTTTGATACGATTTTTTGTCCCACGTGGATGTCACTGAGAGGTTGAATGCCATATAAAATAGCACTTGGCATGCCACCTATTCTTTCAAAGATATTATTTTTAATGTGTCTTCTCTCATTTCGCCAATGTCGTGTAAAGTGACAGAATTATTTTCAATGTTTAAGGTTGCTTTTAATTTGTACTAAAAACTTAAAATGTTTTTATTTCCATAAAAGTTTTAGAAAATTCTAAGAAATTATTTCCAAAATATCAAAATCACAAATCAATTTTATTTCTTATAATAATTTAGGTATGGATGAAGGGTATTTTTACCTTTGGAGCTTTCATCAAGGGAAATTTTGTTCCAAAAGTTTTTTTGGAGGACCGTTGTTCTAATTAATTTTGACAATTAGTTGACTAAATATATTGAACTAACAATCTATATATTATTTACGTTATCTTTGTCAATGTGCCCATTTGCCACAAAAAGTTTTAAATTTAACTTTGAAAAAGGAAGAATTGGCATATGAACTTTTAGTGCAAATTTCAGCTAAACAAAAATGATTTGAATAACATGCGGACTGCTAACTCAACATATTTGGTCAATTAACAGTGAATATTATATATGACAACCGACAAAACAAAAATTGATCCATTGTTGACATTTTCAGGACAAAATTGCTCCCACGAAAAAATCATTTTAGTAGGAGATTACGAATTTGAAATTTTCAAATTTTGAAAGTATTTTTCTAAAAAGTTTCTAAAATTTAATTCCATTCTTTGCGATGAAAGAATATGTTTTTGGGGTTCACATTAGGTGCTTTTCTCTTATGTACTTCTTAGGTATTTACTTTTCTCTCTAATTAGAGGGATTAAACATTTTTTTAATTTTTTTTATATTCTATTTATTTAGATTAGATTATAGGGAAAATCCGTACCAGGGCCCTTTTAAACTCAGAAATCCCAGTTAAGGCCCTATAACTCTGTCAAATCCAGAATAGGCCCTAGGGCCCTGATGGGGATTAACTTCAAACAGCAAATGACCATTTTGCCACCTTTAATATTAGCATGAGATTATTAGCGCCAAAAGCTTTCCTCCTTCTTCGCGGATCCTATCGTCACACACATTTTCTCTCCACCCCATTTTGATTTTCGGACTTCACACCCAAACTCTCTCCCCCTCTCCTCTCGCATGCTCTTCTTCTTCAATCTCTTCCAGAACTTCAAGCCTCGTGCAACCATAATGATGATACATTTTTACCTTTCCCCTTAATAAGATTACAGTGTATAAGGCACCTATTCTTCATCTCCCATCTGGGTTTTGTTTGATTCTTCTATGTTTCTTGCTTGTGCCTCGCATGATTCTGCTGTTGGATTGTACAAAGCTATGCTCATTTTACATGCACTTTTAATTTTAATTTTCATTTCCTTTATGCGTCAGAGTTTGCCTTCGTTATGGGTCTGAGATTGCGTCGGGATTTTTATTTATAAACTTGTAATGTGTTATGGGCGGTGTTCTTCGAGGCTTTTGGCTATTTGCACCTGCGGTGTTCAAAATGTCTAGTTATCTTGGTGTCCTTATTTCTGATCAAGAGCTTTAGAGCCAATTCACCCAAGTGGAGCTTCAAACCTTGAAATCTAAAGTAGGTTTTTCATTTTATAATTACGTATCATCTTTGCTTTATAGACATTAATGATTTGTTTCCTTGAAAAAAACCAATGTTGTGGCGACCTGTCAATCTTGGTCTGATACGTTTTCCCACTGTGTTCACCGATCGACTTCATGTGCAGGACGATTCCCGAAAAGGATTCGTCGACGATGGCGATGCGTATATGGGTGATGATGGTTATGATGATGACGGTAATTTAACATCTATGGATGATATCTACATTACGAGATCATTGTTATTATTGTTTCTAAGTATTTAGAAATCATTTGCTTACCATGAACTTGAATGGTTTGCGAGGTGAGAAAGAAGGCAAGGCCAAAGATATGGTTGTTAATACACGAAAAAATGGGATAGTTGTTAATACACATTGTTTTAGTTGTTAATATGGTGATATAGTTGTTAAAATGATTGATATAGTTGTTAATACGAGTGCGGATGTTAAAACAGCGTAGGTTGCTCTTTTTTTGGGCATGGAAACAAAGGGAGATATGTTTGTTAGGGGGAATGAATGAATTTGAAAACGTTGAAATGATATTGTTGTTAATACCTACAGTTTTAGTTGTTATTATGGCTGATCAAGTTGTTAATACGAACTTTATGTTGCAGATCATAATGAAAGATGGCTAGTACTTCCGGGAAGAACCTATTATGTTTCATCCATGTGGGAGGTAATTGTATATGGGGGAGGACAAGAAAGTGAGTATATTGGTGGAATGGTAAGAACAAGAAACATCAAGGAAGGAACAACATACAAGGAGTTGCTAACTTTCATAGCGTCTGTAATTGGGGAAGAAAATACTGAAATTTGCGTGAAGTGCAAACTTAGCTTGGATACTTCTACATTTGTTGATCATTCATGGTGTCTTGGCGGCTTCTTTTTTGTGCATTGCCTCTCACACTCTTTTGTTGTATATGTTTTTATAGAGAAATCCACACCTATATTATTTTTGGAGATGGTGTGTGATGTTGTTATTATGAATTTGTAGATGCATTCGGTGTTGTAAATGAACATTGGATATTGTTGTCACAATTGTATCCAAGTGTAATTTATGTACACATTTTCATATTGTAAGACAATTGTAAATGACGTTGAAAAATATATGTTAAGGGTCTATGATTTGGTTGTTAAAGGGCCTGATCATGTTGTTAATGAGGGTTGATGTTGTTGTTAAAGGGGTGATGATGTTGTCGGTGGGTGCGATGATGTTGTCGGTGGGGCGATGATGTTGTCGGTGGGTGCGATGATGTTGTCGGTGGGATTCGATGTGGTTATCGAGTTTTTACGATATGGTTGTTAATTGGGGTTGATATAGTTGTGCATTTTTTCTGATATGATTGTTCTTTTTTTTTTTTTTTTTGATGTTGATATTAAAGGGGTGATCATGTTGTTAGTTTGGGTGATCATGTTGTTAGTGGGGGCTGATCATGTTGTCAGTGGGGGCTGATCATGTTGTTAGTGGGGGCTAATGATGTTGTTAGTTTGTTTCTGATATAGTTGGGGTTGATTTAGTTATGCATTTTTTCTGATATGGTTCTTCTTTTGTCTGATGTTTATGTTAAAGGGGTCTGATTTGGTTGTCAAAGGGGGCTAATGTTGTTGTTAAAGGGGGGCTGATCATGTTGTTAATGGGGGCTGATGATGTTGTTAAAGGGGGCTGATCATGTTGTTAATGGGGAATGATCATGTTGTTAGTTTTCTGATCATATTGGTAAATGGGTACCTTATTATATCTCATTTTGTAGCATATGCACGCACAAACTAACAATGACAGAGATTAAGGAAACAATTGTCTTTGTCATTCATATTAAAATGTCATGTCACATACATCATAAAAGTTACTAAACTTTGTTATGAATATCAACTCAAGTGTTCTCCACAATTACTGTAATAAAATCTGTCATACAACCGATGAGATGTATACACACTTAAAACCAAGTCAGCCTAACTAAATTAAACGATTGCTTCCTAACTTCTCATCTTTCGCTTGTGGGAGTCCTCGATCATTGACAACACTTTGTCTCGATGCCGGTTGTTTCGATGGTGACCAACCACCACAACATGTCAATCTTCAGTTCCCGGATGTCATCCATGGAGTAGGAAGTCATCGTGTATCCATAATGAAATTTAGCAGCATGAGAGTACATAAAGCATTACTTACAGTATCATTTCTAAAGTCATACTCCTCCAACATGGGATAATTCAATGCATTTGGAGACATCGTTGCTTCACATTTTCAACCTGTAAATGAATTTAAAAAAAACAAGGATGGGACATATTAATGTGGATCAATGATGATAAACCTATTCTGATTCAAAAAGGCATTAGTTGATGGATCTATAGGAAGTAACTTTGCTTCAAAAATTTATCATCCTTCGAGATAGTTGTTAATATGAGAAACATAGGAAGCTCTCTCTGATTCATTGATAGCATGATGAAAAGTAGTAGTGGTTGCCTTCAAAAATGAAGAACCTTTAGAACCACCGAGTTTTTGCCATGCTCGGGTTTGCAAATTCAAATGTGCACCACCGATTAATTTGATTTATTTAGCTACGACCCATTATAAATTTAGAGCATAAACAAACCCTTACATTTACAAAATAAACTAGATATACAAGCGTGCAAGGACATGAATAAAAATGCAATGCTATGTTTAGTACATATAAGCTAAGGCCATTTATTCATCAAATAGTATTTTTTTTTTGGCAGTCGACTTTTCTCATTAGTTCTTCAACAAAAGCGACGTATAGGTTGTTGCTGAAAGAAAAATAGAACTAACCCGAAGGAAGGACTCAAAATCAATTTCTTCATTCATGTCCTGATACGTCTCGCGCAACATGGCCTTAATCTCGTCCTCATCGAATAATTCAACAAAAACCTTAAGTTTCTTTAGAAGGGACTGACAAATCTCCCACTTTAACTCGCCCCAATTCAATCTTCGCCGATAAAAGCGTGAAGATAATTCATTTCACGTATCAGACCAAGATTGACAGGTCGCCACAGCATTACGCAATCTCAGACCCATAACGAAGGCAAACTCTGACGCATAAAGGAAATGAAAATTAAAATTGAAAGTGCATGTAAAATGAGCAAAGCTTTGGACAATCCAACAGTAGAATCATGCGAGGCACAAGCAAGAAACATAGAAGAATCAAACAGAACCCAGATGGGAGATGAAGAATAGGTACCTTATACACTCAGAATCTTATTAAGGGGAAAGGTAAAAATGTATCATCATTATGGTTGCACGAGGCTTCGGAGTTCTGGAAGAGATTGAAGAAGAAGAGCATGCGAGAGGGAGAGAGAGAGTTTGGGTGTGAAGTCTGAAAATCAAAATGGGGTGGAGAGAAAAATGTGTGTGACGATAGGATCCGCGAAGAAGGAGGGAAAGCTTTTTGGCGCTAATAATCTCATGCTAATATTAAAGGGGGCAAAATGGTCATTTGCTGTTTGAAGTTAATCCCCATCAGGGCCCTAGGGCCTATTCTGGATTTGGCAGAGTTATAGGGCCTTAACTGGGATTTCTGAGTTTAAAAGGGCCCTGGTACAGATTTTCCCTAGATTATATGCTGGATCCTGAATTTTGTTTGCACCCAATATCTCAAATTAATTAATTTCCAGTTCTGCATTCAAAAATATTTTCCTCTAACCCCAATATCCTGGAAATTAATTAATTTGAGATACTGGGTGCAAAAAAAATTTCAAGATGCAGCATATAATATAATATTAATAAATAGAATATATAAAAAAATAAAAAAAATAAAAAGAAAAATAAAAAAAATGTCTAATGCCTTTAATTAGAGAAAAAAGCATCTAAGAAGCAAAAATCACTTAATGAATTCATGTTTTTAGAGGTTGGGAAAAGTCAGAAATGAAAACGTTTATTTATTTATTTAATCATGACTGTAAATCCTTTTATTTTTCAAAAAACGGGCTATACTTTCAATTTGAATCGTTCATTCCTTTTCTGCTTCTCTCCTCCTCTTCCCTATTTCCGATTCTTCGTTTAGGGGTTTTTCTGATCTCAATCATGGCGGAAGACTCAGTTGCAGCGCCTCCATCTTCATCTTCATCTTCCTCTTCTGCTCCTCTTGGCTCCTCCGTGATCTCCATAGTCAACAAGCTCCAGGACATCTTCGCTCGGGTCGGAAGCCAGTCCACCATCGATCTTCCCCAAGTCGCTGTCGTTGGCAGCCAGAGTAGTGGTAAGTCCAGTGTCCTCGAGGCCCTTGTCGGCCGCGACTTCTTGCCGAGGGGTAATGAAATTTGCACCAGGAGGCCTCTGGTGCTGCAGCTTGTGCAGACTAAGAGGAAGCCCGATGGCGCTGAAGAGGAGCACGGGGAGTTCCTCCACTTGCCCGGCCAGAGGTTCTACGATTTCTCCGATATTCGAAGGGAGATTCAGGTTCATCTTAATCATCGTGATATGTAAAATGTTTATATTTTTCTTTTTGTTTGTTTTAGCTCGGCGGTGCTAAAATATGAAGTTGTTTCTGTTTAGTTGCTGGGAAATAATTAAGTGTGAGTGTAGGATGCTAAATGGAACTGAATTCTTTAGCATTTCAAGTTACGATTTACTGTTTAGGAGATAGAATTTGTTATTATTCGATTTGAGAAGTGTTTGTTAATGAGTTAGGGATGCTTGCGGACCTGGAATCTAGTCTGACACTCTCTTTAAGTTACGATCGTTAGTAGTTTAGTTCATCTTACATTACATCTTTCAAATTATGAATTCTAGTCTGTTCTGCTGGAGGGAAATTGCACTTATACTGGCTATGATTGTAAGGAATGAGTTTCCTTCCATCTTTAATGTCAATCACACAGTCCCGATTATACGGTTTATGAAGATTCAGACTCAGTATGTTTTTGCTCCTAGGTCTAGCTGCACAAAAATGGAGTATGTATGATTTGGTAGAGACAGGCTTGTAAGACCTGGGGGGAGGCAAAATAGGAGTATTTCAATTCTTTAGAATCTGGGCTTGTTTTAATCATATCCTCTACTTGAGTTCGGATTAACTATCCCCTGCTTTAACAAGTGCACTTGGAAATCTATATTGGAAATATAATTTCCATATATTCAAGGATGAGTAAATTGTGATAGTTTAGGCCTCAAATTTGTATTGAAGTAGCTCTACAGATAATTCATTTCTTCAATATTGAGTACTTTTTTTTTTCAGGCTGAGCTTTCCCTGTGCTGTACATATAATTGGGCTATTAAATGATCCTATTGTTGCATGACTTTGAACTGAGTTGAAGCCTTGTTTAAGGCTTTCCTATGTATTTGGTGCAGTTTAATTTTATGGTTTCACAGTGGAATGGAGAAATCCATACCTCAATACTGTAGATACTGTTATCTCTTTCAAGTTTCAACCATGATTATCGTCTATATTCTGAGAAAAGGTTAGCTTGAGTTAGACTTATGTTAAACCAAATGTCCGGTCATGGAATTGAGTCATTGACCAGAACTCAGGCTAGCTGTAGACAATTTGATATTGATCATTGCGTGTTCATTGATATCTAGCTGAAAGTTGATTTCATTAATTTATTGCATCCAACATTCTATCATGCTGTGGTGCAAGTTTATTTTAGAGGCTTAATTATGCCCAAGTTGAAAATATACATTCGTGATTCTTGTTGAATGGGTTTCATGACATAAGATTATTTGCATGTCATAAATTGTATCTCTCAAATGTTAACGCACTGATTAGGTAGCATTATTTTAATACCTTATTGACTTGATTATTTCTTAATTGCTTAACATTATATCCAATTGAATGTAGGCTGAAACTGATAGGGAAGCAGGAGGGAATAAAGGCGTCTCAGACAAACAGATACGTCTTAAGATTTTTTCGCCAAATGTTCTTGATATTACACTTGTAGATCTACCTGGGATTACAAAGGTTCCTGTTGGAGACCAGCCTTCTGATATTGAAGCTCGAATTAGAACAATGATCATGTCATACATTAAAACTCCCACCTGCCTCATTCTTGCTGTCACACCAGCTAATTCAGATTTGGCCAACTCTGATGCTCTTCAAATGGCAGGAGTTGCTGATCCTGATGGTGAGCTTTTGATTTCATATGTCTGAAACAATGTTCATTTCTTTACTTATCTATCCAGTTGGCTTTTACATATTCATTTTTCTATTCAGGCAACAGAACAATAGGAATAATCACAAAGGTACACAGTACTCGCTCATCTAACATGACCTATAGATTCATTTATGCTATTTCCTTTATTTTTTCTTTGTTTTATTTATTCTGTTTCCATTTCTGATAAGGTCTGCAACTATTCCTTGAAAACAGTTGGATATCATGGACAGAGGGACTGATGCCCGGAATCTGTTACTTGGGAAAGTCATTCCCCTCCGACTTGGTTATGTGGGTGTTGTTAATCGTAGTCAGGAGGTAATGATATTTTACTGTGCTGAACATGGTTCTTAAGGCTATCCAAATTTTGCTTTAGCATCTATTCTGGTAGAATTTTTGTTGGAAAGTCATTACTGAATATGCACACATAAGGACACGGTTATAAACAAATGTGCGTCTATTTCTGGTAGATTGGTAGTTGAATGTAGGACCTATGCCCAACTTTGCGTTTGTTGGTTACTTGATCAGCTTGAGGGTCAACGTGCAATGCTGAAACCTGATCTGTCTGTTGTCTCATTCATTCAGGATATCGTAATGAGCAGGAGTATAAAAGATGCTCTTATTGCTGAAGAGGCATTCTTTCGTAGTCGTCCAGTAAGCATTACCATTGATTTTGTCAAATTCAAGATTACTGTCAATCTATATATTATTTATTAGTTTGTGCTCTACTCAGATATACAGTGGTCTAGCAGAGAGCTGTGGTGTTCCTCAATTAGCAAAGAGATTAAATCAGGTAAAGACTTGGCAACATTGAATGCTTAAATTTTCTTTATTGTTCATTTTTCTGTATCAAAGTTCAAAGTACAGTTTATGCTCACTCATGCTGTGGCATAGACCCTCTGTTCCCATACATTCTCGTTTTTACACTGATATCTAGACTTTTCCTTTCAACACGTGCATGAGATGAAATATTTCCTTCCTTGGTGTTTCATCATGATATTATCTTTCCCTTTTATACAAAGAGAGAGAAGAAAACGTTAGAGGCTTGTTTCTAATTCCTTCAACTTATATTCGCAATGCCTTAGGAAATATGCTTTTAATTGTTTCTATTATTCATTGAATACAGAAAAAGGAAAAGGAGAAGAGGGTGAGATGAAGTGAAGAACTTTATAGGTGGCTTAGTTCTATGCCTAAAATTGTTACTTCAGGTTTATTCAATAAAATGATAATGATGATCAATTTCATAACTTTCTCAAAACAATGCATGTCATGTAAATGTTGAAGAGGTAAAAGAGGTAGAGGATTATAGGAAATATACAATAGGAGATACTTTCTTTAATACCCCTTGAAACAAACATTTATATGCTTAGAACATATCGGTTTGGTTGTTTGGGACTGTCAGACTAAAGCATGTCAAATGCTTCTTACATTTATTTGCAGATTCTAGCCCAGCATATAAAGGCTGTTCTTCCTGGGCTGAGAGCTCGTATCAGCTCTCAACTGGTATCTGTTGCAAAGGAGCATGCAAGCTATGGAGAAATCACGGAGTCCAAGGCATGTATCAGTATTTGGTTGGGTCCTTATAACATGTTAAATATACTTTATATGTATTAACCATTGCTTTAACTAAAGCAATATATAATATAATTTGGCTGGCGATTGACCTTATTCTATTTAGAATTATAATCCTTTATCTTCAACAGGCTGGTCAGGGTGCTCTTCTCCTAAATATTCTTTGAAATATTCTGAAGGTACCTAACTATCCCTATTGTCTGCTCTGCTGGCTCCTCTTAAATCCTTTTGTATTGAACTCAGTTATTTCTCTATTCTTACATTTGTTTAACATATATTATTCTTTTCAAATGTAGTAATATTGTTTTTTTCTTAGAACAGCATTTTCCTCCATGGTAGAGGAAAGAATGAGGAGATGTCAACATCTCAATTATCTGGTGGAGCGAGAATTCATTATATTTTTCAGTCTATATTTGTGAAGAGTTTGGAGGTAAACATTTTAGCTTTATATTGTGTTCTATATGTTTATGTGTGTTGAAAGGATGGGCAAATGGGTGGTCTTTTGTTAGAGAAAATATAGAAATGTCGGAGGATTTGGAAAGAAAGAGAGGAGTACAGAAATCGGTGATGCTCATTCATTCATCATAACAAGCATAGAGATACAATGGATAGTCATATGCCTTATATAGGCAATACCTCTAGACCTACTAATCCCAACTAACTATTATTAGTTACTAACTAACTAACTAACTACTACAACTAATTCCCTAATTAACTAACTAATATATTTATTAACAGTTTACATATCAATACCCTCTTCCCAAAAACATCCTTGCCCTCAAGGATGTGAAATAACAAAAACATGAACCTAAAGAACAAAAAGTACAAAAGCTCAAAAATACAAATCCGAATCAATCAAAGACATCCCCTTCGAGATCAGAAACCTTCGTAGGTAGCCCACTCCGGATAGCCGTTTCTCAAAGAAAACACCATTGATGGAGTCTTTCTTGATTTCCCTTCAGCCGTTGTCCCATACCAACAAGAGAAGTTTTTTTTTTTTTCAACTCTTTTTTCTCCCCCCCCCCCTTTAAAAAAAAAAACAAAAACATCAGATACAAATCTCATTGTTATTTGTCGCCCAGAACCAGATGATTAAAATTGGAGATGAAGAACCCGACGGAAAGCAGTCACAATGTCGTATATCGGTTTGAGCACCGATGGAATCCCAACAAAACAAAAATATTGGTCCGACGGCTTTGCACGTTCTGAAACAAGGACCAGAATCGTTCGACGAGTTCAGGTGTAGAAGTTAGAATCCATAATCTGTCGATTATCCACAACCATTATCGACGCCAGCAGAACCCGACAACAGATGAAATAGAGCAACGTGAAACCAGAGTCGTGCGATTCCCAGATTTTCGATGAGACAGAAACGAACCAAAATGATACCTTAAACCAGTCGAACACAGTGCGATTTGCCCAGAAGCTGACGACAATTCCGACCTTGCAGAATGGTTTCAGACTCTGACGAGCAGAGCCATAATTATTTCCGATGCAAACAATGGTAAAGAACCTAGAACCTGTCATCTGTCATGAATCCGACGGCAGACCAATTACAGGATTCCCAAAATCTGATGTCTGAGTAATCAGAATCGAGCGGCGTTGTTTTTGGTGACTCACGACTGAGTTCTTGGTTTTCTTGCTGCTATTTCTGAATTACCAAGAGCCTTTCTTGGAATTCTTATTGTTCATACAGGAGGCTATTTTTCAGTTTTCTTCATAGTTTCTGGAATGCAGGACCCAGCCGTGAGGAGAGAAGAATGACTCAGGTCTGCTATACCAGATTACCAGAGATCAACAGAAGCATGCTAAGGACTGAGCAGCTCTGATACCACTGTTAGAGAAATTATAGAAATGTAGGAGGATTTGGAAAGAGGAGACAAGAACAGAAATCGGTGATGCTCATTCATTCGTCATAACAAGCATAGAGATACAATGAATAGTCATATGCCTTATATAGGCAATACCTCTAGACCTACTAATCCCAACTAACTACTATTATTTTCTAACTAACTAACTAACTACTACAACTAACTCCCTAGTTAACTAACTAATATATTTATTAACAGTTTACATATCATCTTTTTCCTTTTTCTTTTGAATTAATAAACGGTGAGTTACTGTTGGGTTGTAAAAGGGCAGGTCAAATTAGCCTTTCTTCGATTCATAATCCATTCCTGCCTTTCCACCTATCCTTTATCCTTCTACTTGAGTGGTATCTAATCCATTCATTAACTGATTACATGAATACATGAATTAGTGCAACACAACCTGCATTCATATTTCTATCTGTTCAGGCAGCTACATTTCTTTGAAGCTAGTTCATTTGGGGAGATGTAACTTCTGTATCCTGCAGGAGGTGGATCCATGTGAGGACTTGACTGATGATGATATTCGGACTGCTATACAGAATGCAACTGGGCCTAGATCTGCATTATTTGTTCCAGAAGTAGGTCTTTTGCTGTCTTTTTATATAATATTACTGAATCCAAATTGTGCACTAATGTATGTTTTTCCACAACTCAAGAATATCAATGCTTGTATCTCTATTAAATTAGGTACCATTTGAAGTCCTTGTGCGAAGGCAAATATCTCGTCTATTAGATCCAAGCCTTCAGTGTGCGAGGTTTATATTTGATGAGTTGATGAAGGTAGGGTCTTATTGACAGTCCTCTCTGCTGTTTCACTTGATTGCATTGCCTCGTATATGTGTGTCTTAACTATGATTGTTCCTCTTCAGATCAGCCATTGCTGTATGGTCACTGAACTACAGCGGTTCCCATTTTTGAGAAAGCGCATGGATGAAGTGATAGGGAACTTTCTACGAGAAGGTCTTGAACCCTCAGAGAATATGATTGGACACATTATAGAAATGGAGGTGAGATGAACTTTAACTTATATCTAATTTCCTCTTTGTGCTGCACGGCAATTTTAATTCAGCTAGGTTACATGGCTAAAATAATTTCCCCTAGAGCAATGATAAAAGTGGTTGCTGAAGTTCAACATCATTAATTCCTGGACTTTACATGTTTTCAACGGTGATATTGCAGTCTTGACTAACCTCTCCAATGTTTTATAATCCTGATTCCTCGTTTCACTATCATTTTTTTATATAGCTTCAATATCTGTTTTTGGTCAAGGTAGAATGAGTCAACTATTGTCACTGGAAAATATTGATGTTGTTATTGATGTTATTTTACTCTTCATTGACATTCATCTAGGTCGTGTTTTGTTTTATTTATGCCTAGTATTTATTCTTTTTTCCCTTTGTTTTTACTGACAATGCTGACATTTTTTTTTTTATTTTTATTAAATGATAAGTTTATGACGTTTTGTTTTGGTATGTGTGAGTGTGCTCCACCTAATGCTTGCTTGGTGATCAAGCTTTGCTCACCTTGTTAAGGAATTGCTAAAAGATGTTCTTTCTCCAGGAAAAAATCATCATCACATAAAATAACATGCTAAATGTTAACTCATCATTTTTGAATTGTGATGATCAGTCTATTAGAATAAATCTCACATTCTCTAGTTTAAATTTACTTGAATTTTCAGATGGACTACATAAACACTTCCCACCCAAATTTTATTGGTGGAAGCAAGGCATTGGAGCTTGCTGTGCAACAGACCAAGTCTTCCAGGGTTCCACTGCCGTCCAGGCCAAAGGTATTGTGCATAGTGCTGTGCACTCATTCAGATGCTTGTTACCCATGCCATCTGTGGATGCTTATTTATTCTTGCCATTCTTTACTTTTCTCCTAAATAAAATAAATTTAAAATTTTGTTGTAGGATGGTATGGAATCTGATAAGGGATCAGCCTCTGAAAAAAGTGCAAAGACTCGGGCACTTTTTTCAAGGCAAAATGGAGTAGTGACTGATCAGGTATGTGCTTGTACTTTGTTAAGCTGACGAGAACTGAATCAGATCATTTTAAAGTTATTATCGTAATGCTTTCACATCAATTTATTTGATTATTATAAATATAAAATCCAGGTTATTCGTACTGCATCAGAAGCTGAAAAAGTTGCAACCTCTGGTAATTGGTTTCTTCTATTTAATGTTCATGTGATAGTGTATGTTGTTCTATGCATTTGCTTATGTACTTTTTATTTATTAATATGTTTGTTTGTTTTCTGTCTAATCTTTTAGTCATATATGTTTTGGTGTGTCAACAAGCATCATTACTAATCTGAGTTGAAATACTTGATATCTTTTCAGGACTCAGCAATTCAACAAGTTGGGGTATCTCATCTATTTTTGGTGGAAGTGATAGCCGTGTGCCTTTAAAGGAGAGCGCATCAAGTAAACTGTATAATGAACCAATTAACACACATAGCATGGAACAGTCGCTCTCTATGATCCATCTGAGAGAGGTATGTTTGTGACACATTTATTATCAGCTGAACAATATATTTATTGGTTACATGATTTCTATGCCTTGTTTTTGGTAGCCACCTGATGTCCTGAAGCCATCCGATCGCAATTCAGAGACAGAAGCCGTTGAAATTGCAGTGACGAAGTTGCTTTTAAAATCATACTATGACATTGTCAGAAAGAATATTGAGGATTTTGTCCCCAAAGCAATTATGCACTTCTTGGTACCACACATCCTTCTAAGTTGCAAAATTTGATTCTTATTAATTGTATATTCAAACAGCAAATGTGAAATAAAGTTTGCTTGCTATAATTTGAATCGCCCAACCATGTTGTAGGGTATAGAAAATGTATTCCTATTTATTTTTTTTCTGTTGGAATCTAAGTAACAATATTTATTAGATCCGGAGCATGCTCTCTCACCTCAGCCTCTAAATGATATCCTCTGATATGCTCAAAAGTTATATCATTACTTGCAATTTCCTCTTTCTTTAATCATGCTCTATTTGAACTCTCTTTAGTTGATCCAATTAAAATTCGGTGGGTATTCTTTTTGCCTAATGCTTCTTTTCCCCCCTCCCTCCCTCCCTCCATGCCTAATAACTATTAATAGTTACAATTTTTCTTTTTGAACCTAGTTCTTTAGATGGTCCAGCTGGTCACTTTTCTGGGCCTAACTCCTTTGCTAGCATTCATGATATTTGATCATTTTCTCTATTTCTTTTGGAGTGACCAAGAATATCTGAATTTCAATGCATGCAATAAGTTCTGAACTTTTTTATTGAAATTTTATCCAGGTAAACAACACGAAGAGAGATCTGCACAATGTTTTCATCAAAAAGCTTTACAGGTGAAATATAATGGTTATGGCCTGCTATCTAAATTTTGCACTTGTGATTGTGTGAAACCATCTTTTGTTGCTTGCTAAGTATGCTTTATATGTAAAATTCAAAGCAGAGAAAACCTGTTTGAGGAGATGCTGCAAGAACCTGACGAGGTAGCTACGAAAAGAAAGCGCTGTCGAGAATTGCTCCGAGCTTACCAACAGGCGTTCGGGTGAGTAATCCTAAGGCTATAGTTGGCAGTATTATTTGAAATTAAATATTGCTTGAATTTGGGGTTTTGTTGATCTTGAATTATTCACGTATCATTGTCACTGAAATACTCAGCCATTAGCCATGGAATGCTCTGGGACCCAATTGATACACAGAATTTAGAAGAATGAAAAAAGGGTGATTTTGAGGAGAATGTCTTGGAATAAAAGGGATAAAAAAGGGGAAGAAATACTGAGTAGTGACTAAATAGCATCAGTGATATTGCAAAAAGGATACTAAAAGGAATCCCTTTCTTGTGGGGATACCAAAGATGTCTGTGGCCTTGATTTTCTATGACTCTATGCCCAGCATTTCGCAAGGGTTAACATGCCGCAACATCATCAATCATAACACAGGCCTATAATTTCTTTCCTTTTTTTAATGTTGAGCTTTTTTAGCCTTTTCACTTATGAGCGCTTGAATTAAAATGTGGTTGGTGTCTGATGACTGTATTATTTTCATGCGTAGGACTTGGATGAACTGCCACTGGAAACTGAAACAGTTGAAAGGGGATATAGCCTGCCTGAATCAACTGGCTTGCCTAGAATTCATGGGTTGCCAACGTCATCTCTGTATTCTACAAGCAGTTCCGGGGACTACTATGGAGCTTCCCCAAAGAACCCAAAGTCTGGGAGAAAGTCTTCACATTCTGGGGAGTTTCAACCACCATCACATGCCCATTCAGATTCCAATGGAAGTGGAAGGGCGGCTTTCATGTCAGGTTTCTATCCCACGGTCGACGATTAAGCCAGCCAAATGAGTGTGACTGTCTGTCCAATTAGTTTAATTCATGGCATTTTATTCATTTTATTATTATATGCAAACCTCCAGGAGTTGGAATTCAGGCTCCTGGAGCTAGTCTGCAGGGAAATCACTGCTCTCTCTCTTTTTTCCCCTTGAATAGAATGTGTTCTTGAATGTTGCGGCCAGTGCTTTGTCCTACATAAGTTCTTGTTCCCTGCACATAGGATTGACATTAATTCACAAAGCTCCAGGAGAAAAAAAAAAAAGTTGCAGGAGTTGGTCTTTCAAATTTTTTATCATCAGCGTTCAATATATGTTGTATTGCACGATTGCCTAATATTGTTCATATCAGTTTTCCAGGTCACATTACCTCGTATAAGATGCAGTTCAACATTTCATTGGCTGCAACAACATACATTTGAATGAGAGTCTTTGAATGATTGTATGTTTGGGTTAAATTTTGCCCTAGGGTTTTCAAGGAAACTGTCATGTTGTGAATGGATGAGTTGTTATTGATTTACGTTGTCAGATTAGTCATTGTGGGGAAATATGTAAAGTTGGAAAAAAAAAAAAAAATGCTGTTGGCAATATGCATATATATAGGGGAAATGAATCCCAACTTCTCGTGAACCGTAAGAACTCAGGACAGACATCTAAAAAAGGGACTTGGATCCCATCCTCTTTCCTTCCCATCTCTTCTTTATCTTAGTCGTTGGATTGAAATTTAAACGGTTCAGATTTAATCTTTTATAAAAATATTTTTTAAATAATTTAATATTTTTATAAAAAATTAAATTTGAATCGTTCAGATTTCAATCCAACGGCTGAAATGAAGAAGAGGATGGGAAGGGAAGAGGATGAGAGCCAATCCCCTAAAAAAGCAGTGGGGGAGACGCCTGCCTTAGCCAGTGAGTCAACCACCATATTAGATTTACGAGGGTATATTGATATTTTCAAAATTTTAGTATAAATTTCAACTAAAAATGTGATAATATAATTTTCATTTAAATCTGTTAAGATATTATATCTTATATTAATATTTGATATATTCTATATATTTATACTAGATATTATTATATTTATGGTTATATTCCAAGATTATTGATCAGCATTGATACATAATTTAGTCTTCCAATTTTGAATGCTATAAGTTAGTGAATTAGTCTTCCAATTTTGAATGCTATAAGTTAGTGAATGCTACGCTTAAAGGAACAATGTGAAGACAGTGCGATAGTTAAGTTAAGATGAGGATGTCAAGATGAATGTGTGATTATACAAGAAAAGATAAGATTTATAATGATCATGTGCGCTACCAAGTTAAAATGGGGCATCTATTAAGGAGAAAATGGTAAAAAAATTGTTTGAAGTGGTTTAGACACATTCAAAAAAGGTTATTTGATGTGCCGATGATGATTTTTGATCAAACAGTATGGAATCTTCGAAAAGAAGTAGAGGAAGATCGAAGGAAACACTCAATGAGATTATAGAATGAGATCTTTTGATTAATAGTCTATCCAAAAATCTCGTTTTTGATAGAGCACAATAGTGACATATCATTCATATTACCAACATCATCTAATAGGATAAGATTTTATTGTTGTTGTCCGTCATCAATTACCATCTTGTAAACGTCTCACATGACACATCAGGGGAGAGACTATTTAACTATCATAGCTAATAGACTGCTAGGTATTTTGATTTGTGGCTTAGTTCTATTTTGAACTACATCAAATTATAAATTGATATATATATAATAATACACACCCTAGAACACCAGAGTGATATTCATGTTTCAACTTTGTTGATGATAAATCATTACAAACATGACTTTATTTACCTTATTTATTGTGGTAGGAATATGAGATATGAAAGTTTAAGTGAAAAAACTTAAATGCCCTCATGTTTCTTTTGTGTCATCTTTCTCTCTATTTCCTCCCTGCCGGCGTCCACCTCCACCGCTCACCGCCTCCCCCTCCGGCATTGCTCTCCTTCTGTCCAAACCCAGTCTGACATTGTTTCCTCTCACTCCCTTCGGTTCGTATGCTCGATCGAAGAAGGTGAGAAGATGAATAGTGGTATGGGTGCTCAATGAGGAAGAAGATGATAGTCCCGAGATGCTTCCTCCGCGAAATTTTGATTCAGATGAGATGAAGAAGAAGAATGAATGAACAGTAGCCGCCTTACTTCCCTTCTCTCCACGCTCGTGGCTTCAATAGGTCAGATTCAAAATTCCAGCTTCCAAGCTTCTTTAATG
Organism: Acacia pycnantha; assembly: GCA_025563575.1. NCBI lineage: Eukaryota > Viridiplantae > Streptophyta > Magnoliopsida > Fabales > Fabaceae > Acacia > Acacia pycnantha. Next base: position 3,080,993 of record JAMWYP010000015.1, read on the forward strand.
GATTCTGCAACTCCATATCTCTCAACCTTCCTCCTCCTTCAAAATTTTTTCATATTAAAAAAAAAAAATATTGTTTGCGTTTTGCAGTGTGGTTGGGTGTTGCGTTGATCTCATTTATGCATGGTTGTGGCTGGGTTTTGTTCGAGGAAGGGAGAAGATGAGATAGAAGGGGGCAGTAAGCGGTGGAGGGGACCATAGGTGGCCGAAGAGGCGCTTAAGTTGTTAATCTCTATGTTGAAGTTGCCATTGCCTATACTTACCTTATCAACGTTGACAACTTGAGTATAGCTTATAGCAACTATTGCCATTGACAACTTCAGAGCTCCTAAGTAAGTCGTCAATCTCTATACCTATGTTATTAATTGTTTATACTCAAGTTGACAACAACGTCTGATAAGGATAGTTGTTAATTGCTATATTTAAGTTTTCATTGTCTATATTCAAGTCATCAATGATGCTTGATAAGGGTATCAGGTGTCGTTGATAATTTGAGTATAGACAATGACAAATTCAAAATAATAATTAACAACTTGAATTTTTGCCTCTCTTTTAATTCGAGGGGGATTTTAGTAAAAGCACCCAAATTTTGAAATCCCAGATTCATTCTTATTGGCCTATATATCTTTTTGCTAATTTAGTAGACATTTTGGGTTTTCCAAATTCAAATGGTATTTTTCTGTTTTTTTTCCTAAATAGAAATGAATGTTGTGTTCTTATTTTGAAAATAAATTAATTAAAAACCAACGTATTTTTAATGGGTTTGTGATGGCCATGTAGTGCCCATTTGTTTTATCTTTTTTGAAGTATTACTTTCAGGATAAGTATTGTGAGAAGAGTTTTATCTCCACTAGGAGAAAAGTGCTTCAAAAATCACCCTTTAGGACCGAAGGGATACTTGGGCTTTGAGCTTTGGGCTTTAGTGCTGCTTAGGATCGAAGGTAGTATCAATTATTGTACTCAACCAGCTTCAACTTTATGAGGGGAAAAATTAATTACAGGTACTTTTGTTTATAATTTTGGCAGCTGTAAGAAAAAGTTTTTTTTGAAAAAAAGAAAATTGCTACGGTCCCCTTCTCTTCCCATCCTCTTCCTTATCTCAGCTGTTGGATCTAAATCTTAACCGTTCAGATTTAATGTTTTATAAAAATATTATTTTAATATTTTATTAATATAATAATAATATTTTTATAAAACATTAAATCTGATCGGTTAAGATTTGAATCCAACAATTGAAATGAGAAGAGGACGGGAAGAGAATGAGAAGAAAAGTGGACCGGTCCACATAACAAAGTCACAGAGCATACTCCTTTTTCTCTCTCCTCTAAATCTTCATCTCTTCCTATTCTCGTGTCGGCTCCCACTTCAGATCTCACCACGTCCAACCTCTTCCTTCTCCACCGTTGATGAAACTAGCAACACCGGTGACGATCAGAAGCCCCTTGCTAGCCTTTACGGCAAAAGCCCCTTCCTAGCTTGCTTACACCGGTGCTTTTAGGTCTTGCTGGCACAACAACGCCGGAACCTTGTAGAGCGTGAGCGTCAGCAGATTGATGAGCCCGTAGGGTCTGTAGCAGCACACCACCGCGCACTTCGTCCAGGTGCCTCTAGCAACCTTGTTTGGCAGGTCGATTTTCAAATGGAAAGTTGAAATGACGTCGATGAACCTTGTGAGCTTCCATAAACATCCACCTCTCTTGCCATTTCAGTAGATCAGACCCGTTGGAAGAAGAAGCTAAAGGACCTCGTTGATACCTCTCTCACTCTCTCTCTCTCTTTTAATATTTCAGGGTACTGACTAATACTAAAACGATATTGTATGATACTAAAAGAAATTTCATATCTTGAAAAATTATATTAGGATCTTGAAAAATATTTCAGTAATTGACTGGTATTAAAACAATACTTCAGGATATTTTTTTAAGATCCTAAAATAATTTTTCAAGATCATGAAGTATTTTTTCAGTATCTTGAAATATTCTTTTAGTACCACTCAGTACCCTGAAATATTTTTTCAAGATCTTAAAATAATTTTTCAAAATGATGGAATATTTTTTCAGTACCAGTCAATATTCTCAAGTGTATTTTTAGTACTAGTCAGTACTTAGAATTATTTTCAAGATCGTGAAGTATTTTTCAATCTTAGTTAGTTTCCTAAAGTATATTTTTGATACCGTCGATCTGCGAAATATTAAAAAAAAAGAGGCATCAACTTCACTGTTTTGCGTCAAAACGATGTCATTTTGTAGAAGAGGACGGGAGGCCAGTGGATGCTAGTCAAGCCCCAAAATCTTTGATTCATGACCTTTACTATATTTAGTCTTTGTACAACCTTGTTTTGGTCTCTGTTGTACGAGGCAGACTTGCATATACTGTTAAATGTGGCCATCAGGATTTGTAGTTGGTCTTGTAAATGTGAATCAATTATGTTCTTCTTCATCAGGAGAAATCTTCATCACCAAGAGAAGAGACTAGACACAAGTCGCCGTTTATAACCATATTGAGATAAAGAAATGACACTGTTATGAGCTTCAGAGACGTGATTGAGCTGGTTTATGGGTGTCGTTTTCATCAATTCTTTCAGAATAGAGGACACAAGTTTGGACAAAAAACTCGATGGAGGGATTAATTAGCTTTTGTTGATTGAACCATATGACCTCTTTCATCTTGCGTTATATGCTTCAGTTCTTTCTTGTTCCCTTGATTTTCATATTGGTTCTGAATCTGAATCTTGTGGCTGCTGATTTTGATATGTAGTTAAATTTTCTTTTCATACAAAAAACGCGATGGAGGGTGCCGAACGGTTGGTGGTCAAGCTTTGGCGGCGCTTCAGAATGACCTCTTCTCTATTTTCTTAAATTTAAAGAATTGAAGGGTACATCAAAATAGAAAAATTAAATTGCCCTTAACTAAATTTCCTATATTCTCTCTACTTAAATCAAAATTTCACATAAACAATATATGTGAGATGAGGAGGAGTTTTTCCACAGCACGTGCCTTGGCTTTCTTGAAATGAATCAATGAAGACGCTCGTCCATATATATAGAAGAAATCCAAACGCATCTACTACTGAAACATCCCATTTTCACTTACTACCAGTCGTCCTAATATATGTCACATAGTGAAGGTGAGATGGAGGAGGAAGAAGATCGAAGATGAAGTCTGAAGGTTTCTAATATCTGGCTGTGTCTCTGCTTCTTTATCTCTTCATGAAGTTTAGAAGAGGGAGGGAAAAGTAAGTCACCTTGATCGAAACTACGAGGCGATTTCGGTGCAGTAGAGACGCTAACTTAGTAGATTTTGATTTGGTCTCTATGTGTAATTATCCATCAATCACTCCAGAATAAAGCCATTATTAAAAGCAGTTCAACTGCTCCAGCTTACAAAATTCAAACTCGTCTAATTTCTAATAGAAAAACTTGTCCGTAGTACTACAATTATACCCTAAAGGGCAAAAGACACTTGTACTCCTCCACAGATAGTAATCCTCGTGTTTGGAAAAAAATAATTTATATTGGAACCAAAATTCTCCTCATTTGAACACAGCCCATTCTGAAACTTGATTCATCGGTAAAACTGAATTCCCCAGATGCTTCATTAATAATAGGGTTAATGTGTAAAAATAGACATGTGTTTTTCTCTAAGGAGCGCCCAGTAGCAAATGTTTTTTTCAGGTGCAAAAGTAATTATGTGGTTATAAATTAGATGCAAAAATAGCGTTTGACCGTCTGTTTTTGCACCTAATTTGTAACCACATAGTTACTTTTGCACCTGAAAAAAGTATTTGCTACTGGGCGCTCCTCGGAGAAAAACACATGTCTATTTTTGCACCTTAACCCTTAATAATATAAATTATACATAAATTCATATTTGTAAGAAAAATATAATCTAAAGAATTATACGTGTCATAGTTTATCTAAAATAGTCTTTGAAAATAATGAAACACACGTTTGTTTGTGATATATAAAGTATCTATATGTTGACAAGACTTTGACAGAGAAGATCAGTCGAAGCATGCATGTTCCACGATAAACTTGGTGCATATACATATATATGACTTTCTTTGTTGGAAAGATAAGATATCAATTATTAATTTCTTTCTTTTTTTCTTTTTCCTTTATCCCATTGTTGACTCTACAAAGAATTGACAAAGGCATATATCATATATGCATTATTATGCTTCACAAAACAAAAGCATTAATTATTAAGTGCTTGCTTATACTGGAAAGCACCTTCCCATTTGAATCCCTACACACCTAATTATCTCACCCACCTTCAATTCCTACGTACCACAATATATATGCCACCAAACTTTCCTATTATTTGAAACCAACCACGTCAAAACCTACAATAATAATCGTCTCATCTCTATACACACATACACACAAAATATATAGATATTCCTCGTTAGGATGAGCAAAAAACCTGGTAGTCCAAGTAACCCGGTCGATCTGACCCAGTCCGCTAAAAAAATTGACCCGAAACAATATTGGGCAAACTAGACCAGACTGGTCTCCTTGGGCTAGACCTGACTTCGGACCAAGGCCTCAGACCCCTTAGTCTGGTCTAGCCCGAACACAATTTGGTACTGGACCAGATCAGATCTCAAGCTGTCTTGTACAGCTCGATGTACTATCCAGACCAGACTTCGAGTTGAGACCAAACCTGATCTATTATGATCCATGATCAACCCCCTATTCCTCATGTGTCATTAAAAACTACAATCATAGCATATGTTGTGTATCATTAGAATATATATCAATTTATAAGTCAGACAAATTAGTTTGGAAAAAAACAGTAAATATAAATACTTTAATGTAATTTATTTAACTTCTTTAATCTCTAAAAAAAAAAAATTCAACTGGTTCTTATATTAAAAATCAGAGGGAGTATTAATTAATTAGATTATATTCATGAAATTAATTAAACTAAGTAACTATAATAACATGACATGTTTATCCTAGCTAAGTTAATAATGTTTTAACTTTTGATATCAACATGAGAAGCTAGAATAAGCTTCATATGTATAACAGCATTATTAATTATTGTCTTTAAAACGAATGAAACGAGGTCATATTATAGTGTTTGATACTCATTGTTTTTAACATTAATGGATTTATCTATATTAGCAATTACTCCCTCCGGTCCTAATTATAAGACAACATTTGGGGGTTGATTTTAGTCCTAATTACAGGACAACTTTTTATTTTTTGTCAATTTCTTCCTAAAATACCCTCATTTTATCCTCTCAAATATATTGGGTTTTTAGTGAATATATGCATGTAGGTTGCAATACACACAAGCACATGCACACGCACGCACACACATGTGTGTGTCTATAAACACACACACACACATGATGTATGTATGGTCATATGTATGTATATCTATGTTTGTGTGTGTCAATATATATGTGTGTAGATATATATATATGTGTGTGTGTGTGTGTGTATACTCAAACACACACACGTATAAACATATATATATCTCTGTGTGTGTAGATATATATGTGTGTGTATGTAGATAGATCTATATTTGTATACACACACACATATGTATATATATCAAGACCATTATTTCAATTAGAAAGTGTGTGAAAAGGAAAATTGATTGGAGAGATGTGTGATGGGGTTGTTCATTCACTTTTACTTAAGTCATTTTAAATTTATATAAGGACATTTTTAGGAAAATGAGTAAAATTAACTAATTTAACTTTTCTCATTAATCTCCCAAAATCGGTTAAATATGTTCTATTATTAGGACCAGAGGGCGGGAGTATTACTCACTTTATATGATGCATGGGTGCATTATTTTATTATTTTTATGTTTAATCATTGTTAAAGAAGTATCAATAATAGCAATAAGAGTAAATACTCTTTCTGTCCCGACAAAAACACGTACCCCATTTTGGTCCCTGACAAAAAAACCGACCCTTATTCGTTCTTTTTATGGGACTAAAAAAGACCTTTTGGAAATTTGTGAGTGATCAAAATATCCACTAATCGATCATTATTCGTCTTTTTTATGGACTAAAAAAGACTTTTTTTTTTCAGGGACCAAAATGAGGTCCGTGTTTTTTGTCAAAGACCAAAAAGGGTATTTACTCTAGCAATAATGTACGAAAAAGTGATAAATATGAAAGATAAGTCTTACATTATTTATATTTATGATCAATATCAACCAAGAGAGTATAAATATAGAATGTTTGGCAGATTAAAGGGAACAACTGTGATTGTATAAGATCCATTCTAATAAAGAAATTGAACTACAAATTAAGTATGCCTTATATTAAGGGTCAGATGTAGTGTGTGTATTTAAGATTGCTAAATCACTTGTGCTAAGGAAAAATATTGAGTCCCATTTGAGCACAACATTTGGTATCATATTAAAAAAAAAAAAAACAGAGAGAGATTATTGGAAAAAATTGGATGAAGAAGAAAGATAATGTGTTTTTATGGTGGACGCTTTTAATTGCTTTATTTGGTGTATTATTATTAATGCGTGGTGATTTGGAAGTGCTTGCTTACTTGTTTCACTTTTTAATTTGCAAAGACATGTATGTGTGTGTCAGTGTGTGTATATATATATATATCTTAGCTTGTGATGATGTAAAGTATATAATATTCATTTCTAAAAAAATAAGGAAATAATAATGAGGCTTATGCCAATGTCATATAGCTGGATGACTTGGTCTCTCTTGGAGCACTTGAGTCTTGAATCATTCAAAGACATGACATTAACAACACGTGGATGCTGACTCACTTTTCATAAAAATAATTAGATATTTGATTTAATGGATATGTGTGTGTATTTATTATTATCACTGTGCCTTTGAAAATAACGTTATAACACCAATAAGTTATTGGTTGAGGTGATAAGTGATATTACCCCGTAAATTCGAATTCCGATAAGCACTATACACACACACACACACTCACTCCTTCTAGTCCTTATTATAAGACACTAACTGTCAACAACTTTTTGTCCTTATTATAAGACACCAACTACCTCTAAAGCTAGGTTTTTCCCATTTTACCCTCATTTTTAATACTCATCGAATTTGGTGAATTATCAACTACTACACTCTAAACATTTATTCATTTTTTTTTTCATTGGCTTTTTCATTCCCAATGGGCACGTTCTTCATTTCCAATACAACTTTCCCCCCATTACACTCTCATGTCTTGATAAATGATATTTTTAGTATTTATAAATCTGTATTATTAAAGTAGGGGTAAAGATGAAAATATTTATTAACTAAACACTAATTTAATGACTAAACTGCACTTCCTTGGTATAAGAGAAATGACAGTATATACTCCCTCTGGTCCTTATTATAGGGTACCAATTAACAAGTTTATTTGGTCATTTTTATAAAGCACTTTCTTGTTCCCAATGAGCATTAATTATTTTTTTCTATGTCTGCCCATAATTAATAAGAGTAGTGGGTGAGAGTAATAATAAATACTCCCTCCAGTCCTAATTATAGGAGTTATTTAACCGATTTTGGAGGGATTAAGGAGATGAGTTAAATTAGTTAATTTTACTCATTTTCCTAAAATGCCCTTATATAAATTTCAAATGACATAAGTAAAAGTGAATTACAACCCCACCACATACTCTCCGACCAATTTTCCTTTTCACACGTTTTCTAATTGAAATAATGGTCTTACTATATAAACATATATGTGTGTGTATATGTATACATATAGATCTATCTACACACACCCATATATCTACACACGTGCGCGCTCGCACACACACAAAGATATATATATGTTTATATATATATATATGTGTGTGTGTGTGTGTTTGTGTGTGTACACACACACATATACACACACACAAGCACAGATATACATACAGAGGCGGAAGGTAGTTATGGCCAGCTGGGCACAGATATACATACAGAGGCGGAAGGTAGTTATGGCCTGCTGGGCCCCAGCTGGCCCCGACTGATCTTATAAAATTTGTTAATATGTATATGTATATATTATATGATATTTTATTTGGCCACAAATTTGGCCCCAACTAATTTTTTATCTTCTCGGTAAGGATAATGTTTGTTTCAATACTCATTAGGCTGTGAGAGGAAAGTAAAATTCTTGTTTGAGATACCGAAAAAATTAGTATCATCTTATATATTGTTTTGATTTATAATTATATGTTATTATTTGTTTGTATTTTCCAGGTTATTTGATACTATTTAGTAAATACTTCCTCTAGTCCTTATTTAAGGAACCAACTAATAATTCTCACAAGTCAATAAAAACAGTTAAAGTCATTAAATTTGTCCTAAAATTTTAGTAATTTTCAATATTATCCCTATTAATTACACTAAACTCTAATATCATATTAATTATTACTCTTTTTTTTCCTCCAAAAAATGAGCAATAATTAATTTTTATTAATTATTACTCGACTCACTACCTTTTTAATTATGGGTATACATGAAAAAAATATTTAATTCTATTTGGAAACAAGCAAGTATTTTATAAAAAGAACCAAATATACTTATTAGTTGGTGCCTTATAATAAGAATTAAAGAGAGTAGTTCAATATGTTTATTTTTTGGCCCGGGCCAAAAATTTTTTTTGGTTCCGCCACTGTATACATATATATGTAGACACATATATATACATACATACACACACACATATAAATGCTCCTAATAATAAGTATTGATAGGGGTATTATAGAAAAAAATTGACAAAAGTTAAAACTTACTCTTATAATTAGGACTAAAACCAACTCCAAAATGTGTTCCTATAATTAGGATTTGGAGGAAGTATGATATTAGAGTTTAGTGTAATTAGTATGAGTAATATTGGAAATTACTTAGATTCTTATGACAATTTTATTGACTTTAACTGTTTTTATTGATTTGAGAGAAAAGTTAGTTTGTGCCTTATAATAAGGACCAGGATGGAGTAGTAATAGCTTTTGTAAATGATTAATTTAGTTTGAAACATAAAAAATTATTTAGTTATCTCATTTAATTTTCAAAAACCATCAAATCAATATTGTTTTCATAATCATATAAGCAATTAATATTGTAAAATTTCAAAATGCAAACATAATTCATTACTTGGTTTATGCTATATAGAGTTATTTCACAATCATCAAAGTCTTACATTATTAGTTTTTTTTTTTTTTTTTGCTCATTTACATTATTAGTTTCAAGTGATAGTATTTCCAATGTGCGGTATGGGCTTTATTTTAGTTTGGCCACTATCACTTTATTTTTTGTTATTTGCTTCTTCTTTTTTACGCATTATAATAATCTTTTTTAAAAAGTTGAACAAGTTTCGATCACAACCATCGAATTGAATACCCTAATCAACAAATGCATTATTGAAGCTTTAATTATTAAGAGAGAAATGGACAAATGGTTAGAGGAGTAGTGGATGTAGATATACTTTTTGTGGCTAATAATATCTCTTGATCCCCAAAAGTTTGGGCATTCAATTAGTCATTTTCAAGGTTTGAATAAAAAATAGGGGGAATTATTAGAAGCACATAAGGTGCTTGTCCCTCTAATTAGAGGGACAAGCACATTTTATTTTATTTATTTAGATTTAAATTATATGTTGCTTTCTGAAATTTTTTTTGCACCCAGTATTTTTTATCTCAAATTAATTAGTTTCCAGTTTTGCACATAGAAATATTTGTCCTGTAACACCAGTATCCTGGAAACTAATTAATTTGAGATATTAGGTGCAAAAAAAAAAAAAAAAACAGAAAGCAACATATAATTTTAATCTAAATAAATAAAACGTATAAAAAAAAATCATAAGAAGCACATTAAGACAAACACCTAATGTGAACCCGGAATTATTTGAGGTCCCAATGAGTAAGAAACTTAATTACTAAGAAGTCTCAATAACAATTCTCCCTAAAAAATATTCAAAATGGTTATGATTGAACAAATTTTAACAGCTATTAATGAAGTCTAGTTAGGTGGGTCCTACTTTCATATAGTGGAAACAAACACAAAGTGCTGGTAATTTGTATTTGACTTTACAAATTTTACTTAAGTGGCCCAAAACTTTAAAAGAAACTGATAATGGGGACTGCACCGACAGTATCAAATCATACCCCATAATATCGAACTCATGCATCGTAACAGAACACAAAATCAGAAAATAGATAAATATAGCAGAAACTATAAAATTCCTGGGAAGCAAACAGCAAAAACTTATCTCATGATGCATGGAAATTAAGTTGATTTAATCTTTCTGATGAACAAAACATGATGATATAGATTTTTTTTTTTCCCTCATTTTTTCCCAGGACCAAAGATCCACAGAACTTGTTCATTCCTTATAAGCACATGTTCATCCGATCCCTTGGGGGAAAAAATTATTCATGCTATTCAAATGAAATAATGAATGACCAATTCCGAATAAGAGAACCTTAGAAAGCACATGTTTTCTTCCTCCCTTCTGGTGTAACCATGTTGGTGGGATTCATCCATGTTTGTGACTCTCGTGATTTTGGACCTACAATATGTGCACAAGGAGGAGGAGGAAGAGGGTGACATGTGAAGTGATCAGCAAACGGTGGAGGAGACGGTGGATGGGAGGAGAGAGGTAGTGAGCAGAAGAGGTAATCAAATGAGAGGCAGTAAAGTAAAATTATCAAATTCTGAAATTTCATTTTAGATCTATGACATGATTTAAGATTTGTTAAGTTTAATGGCCCAATTTAAAATTTGGGTAATTCAGTTGATTTTTAAAAGGATTTTCCCATAAATATATGATACTAGTATTTATGATATGATAAATCACACTATTTATAGATTATATATGAATAATATAAAGGGAAAGTGACACTCAAGTCCCAAGAACTAGAAAAAAATATTAAAAAAAATCTAATTGCAGATTCTTTTATAAAAAAAAAAAAAATCCCTAGTTATCTTATTGACATAGATGAGTTTGTCAATGGTTACTTTATAACTTGTCAATGTAGTTACATATGTTAGCTCAAGCTTTTCACCTAAGAGAGTGGGTGAATTGGATGATACTTAAAATCTAAATCAAACTTAAATGATAGAGTAAGGTTAGAGAGATATCATCAAAGGTAGACATATGATCAAAGGTTAGAGAGATATCATCAAAGGTATATTGGTTTGATTCAAACCACTTGACCTACGTACAGTCCTCATAAGCCTTTCTAAGATTTGCACTATCTTCCAAGATTCACATGGCTTTTAGTGCCACTGTAACATCCCATGTTTGAAATGCGGAATTTTTTTTTTTTCAAACAAGCAATCAGAGTGGAGCAAAAGAGCGAAAGAGTAATTGGATTCTTAGCCAAAACATCAACCATTGTGTAACATTGTAATGATTACAGTAATCCTAAGGTTTAGAAAGGAAATAACAGAAAGAAACAGAAAACGATAAGATAGATAAATCTTTAGCTGCACGCCTACTCTGGGTATTTGCCTCGATCCACGAACCGTGGTTCTCCTGACCCTGAAGCTACAGCTGAGATTCAATTCAACGCATTGAATCTCAGGTAACGGTTAACCTCATACCCAAACAACACAGTATATGGCCAACGAGATATTCAAGAGCTAATACAACGGTATATCATAAGCATACTAGAGATGCATGATCATTATGCCGACAAAACATAAGCACGAGCAATATGTAAAGCCCCATAAGGTAAATAACAACAACAGCTTGCACTATTCACCGGTGCCACGATAATTAGTCGTGTCCTCGCGCTAGGAAAACAAAACGGCGTTATCAAAACTATAACCCGTATAAGCGTCGTATAACGGTCTCACGAACATATCATTGACATATAAGTATTTAAGATGTGCAAGATTAGTGTTACAAGACGCGTCCGTACCTTCGTTGGAAACGTTAGGTACTCTGCGGAAAACGTACTTTCTACGGAGAAACGTGCAAAAGTCCTATAGCGGCACGTCGGGCAACAGAACAACGCGAGCGCTTCCGCTACATAGGCTATTTTCTTCCCAAAATTTTGCCAGAACTTCGACGCCATCATGATTTTCGAAAATAAAGACTAAAATAGCCCTCCCATCCAATATCAAAACATAAAAATAAAGATTCCGGGTTTACAACTCTGAAGACAAGTTCTCACTTAGTAGAAATGTCCAGGTCAACCTAAATTTTGATTCCATATAGGCCTTCAGTATTCCAGTTGAAGTTTTCTCGAAAAACGTGTCCGAACGTGTCCGGTGTCGGAATTCGTTTTCGGAGATATCAATCTCTTCGAAATAATTCACTGATTCCAAATATGTCTAAATAAATTCAAACTCATTCCTAAACATTGAGTTAGAATTTATTTTCCTCTTTTCCAAAAATATGCCTATATGCATTTTTCCCTATTTTGTTTTATTAGGAAAAAGCACAAACGGCCTCTAATTAACTTAGGAAGAGGTCACTTGAAGGTAAAAACTCACTGATCAATATTTTACCTTGACCTTGGGATTCCTATTCCTAGATCTCTAGATAGGATCCGTTTCCTAATTTTTAAATTACTATTCACAATTTTTGCTTTAATTTAATTATATTAATTTTATAATGTGCAACTTGGCCACTTGCTTCTTCTATTTCATTTTTATATATTTTTTCCATTTTCATTTCTCTTGTATTTCGGCTGGCCCTATTTTAGATTAATAAATATTTATTTTTTTTATTTAATTAATTATTTAATGATTTATTTATTTACTTTTTCTCAAAAATTCCCCAAAATTATCTAATTGGTCCATTCTTGTATTTAGGCTTAAAAATACCTAAACTCAACTATTTTTCATAGAAATTTCCAATTAATTAGTAAATACATTTTTACTAATATTTCACTAATTTCCAATAACTTTTGAGCTTCACATAATTATTCTTGAATTTCCTTTGCTTATGCTTAAGTAATTAGCCCAATATTACTTAATTACTTCATTATCACTTGTTGATAATTTTCTTAATTACAAAGCCTCATTACCTTCATACTCTTGTGTTAACATTAGTATTTTCATACCTCTTGCATTATTCCATAATTACAAGGGTATTTTGGTCTTTACTTCTTTTTGAGTATTTTCCAACAATTTCTCCAATTTCATAATTTATAAAATTACAATAATTAAAGATTATATACTCTCCTAACTCACTTGGTCATTTAACTGTCTTTTAGGATTTTTCCATAAATTTTCTAAGTTAATTACCCTTTCTAGGGGCATTTTGGTCATTTTGGCACTTTGGCCCTCAAACTCCCTAATTTCTTACGAAATTCTACTTAGAAAATTGACTGTATTTATACAAGACCGGAGATTGAAATTTCACTTATCGAAATATCCAACTTTTATTTATAATATTCCGTATAAATATCCGGTATTACATTTCTCCCCTTACACAAAATTTCGCCTCGAAATTTAGTCTATACTAACTAAACTTCGGGCCATGAACTCGGGTACTTCTCTTTCATGTCACTCTCGGTTTCCCAAGTCGCTTCTTCGGGTGACAAACCCTTCCGCACCACCTTCACAATCAAAATAGTCTTGTTTCGAGCCGTTTCTCTTTGTGATCGATGATCGCGCCGGCTCGACTATGAAGGTATTATCATGCCGTACTTCGACATCCTCGTACTCGATGACATGATCACCGCCGGTTGGTACTTCTTCAATTGCGACACGTGGAAAACGTCGTGGAGATTACTCGATTCGGGGGTAAGGCTATCTGATAAGCTACTTCTCCGCGCTTAGCCAGAATTTCAAAGGGTCCTACGTACCGTGGACTCAGTTTCTTCCTCTTAAGCGTTCTGCCGACACCAGTTACTGGGGATAACTTCAGAAACACATGGTCGCCGACATAAAACGTCGAGGTCTCCTCCTTTTGTCGCATAGCTCTTCCGTCTACTATGTGTCGCTAGGAGTCTCTTCTTGATCAATGCGATCTGTTCGGAGGTCTCGCTCAAGCATATCCGGCCCAAGTAATCGCTTCGGACGAATCTGTCCAGCATAGAGGTGATTGACACTTCCGCCCATACAATGCCTCGAACGGGGCCATTTGTATACTAGCATGATAACTGTTGTTATATGCAAACTCTGCTAGTGAAAGATGTTGATCCCAACTTCCTTTGAAATCCAGGGCACATGCTCTCAAAGATATCCTCCGGCGTCGTATGGTTCTCTCGGATAGACCAGTCGGTCTGTGGGTGATAAGCCGAACTGAACTTCAACTTAGTCCCCATACCTTCATGTAACGCTTGCCAGAAACGGGATTTGAATCGTGTATCACGATCAGAGACAATGCTCTTAGGAACACCATGTAATCTCACTATCTCTTTGATATAGATCTCCGCCAATCGTTCCGGAGAATAGTGGATACTGATGGAAATAAAGTGTGCTGACTTGGTTAATCTGTCAAAAAATCCATGGTTATGTTCTCCCATTTCCATTCCTAAGCAGCTCTAGTCCTTGCAAAAGACCGGGGGTCGACGGTGTTCAATCTTTACTTTACGACAGTCAAGCATTTGGCCACGTATTCGCTACGTCTTTCTTCATTCCGGCCACCACAAGTTCGGATTTCATATTCTCGGTACATCTTGACCATGCCTGGATGTAGAGTGTACTTACTCTTATGAGCCTCATCCATTATCGTCCGCCTTAATTCATCAACTGGCGGTATGTAAACTCGCTGTTTATACCTGACCAAACCACTACGTGATAGGTCATAGTCTTGGGTCTCTCCTCGAGTGATCTTCTCACGTGTCTCTTTTGCCCAATCATCTTGCTTCTGAGCTTTCTCCACTTCATCTCTCAGATCATACTCCCATTGACTCGCAAGAAGTGTAGCAAGATAGGCATCAGCTGGTGCGTGCAGACCCATACAGATTTGGTTGGATAGATTCAGATCCCTGAAATCTTCCAGCGGTAGCCGCTCTTGTATCATCATGTATGATACCCGCACCGTCTTCCTACTAAGAGCATCGGCAACGACGTTTGCTTTACCGATGATACTTGATCTCCGTGGTGTAATCTTTAATCAGCTCCATCCAACGACGTTGTCTCATGTTGAGTTCTCGTTGATCAAACAAGTATTTCAGACTCTTGTGGTCACAATACACTTCTACGGTTACACCGTATGTAATGCCTCCATATCTTCAAAGCGAACACGATAGCCGCCACTCTAAATCGTGTGTAGGATAGTTTAACTCGTGAGGTTTCGGTGACGAGAGGCATAGGCCACCACCCCGCCTGCTTGCATTAGGACACATCCCAATCCTTGCCCACCGGCATCACCGTAGACAACATAGGTCTCATATGGATCGGGATAATCAATACCGTGCCGTAGTCAACCTCTCCTCGAGACTCGAAAGCTCTCCTCACAATCATCTCCCCATATAAAGGGTTGATTCTTCCTCGTAAGCTTTGTCAATGGTAGGGCAAGACGCGAGAAATCCCGTATAAATCTGCGGTAGTATCCCGCCGAGACCAAGAAAACTACGGATCTCCGTCGCGCCTCTCGGCCGTTTCCAGTCCAGAACTGCTTCTACTTTGCCTGGATCAACTGCAACTCCGCCGCTAGATATAACATGGCCCGAAATTTAACTTCCTAAGCAGCCAAAATTCGCATTTGCTCAGCTTAGCATATAGTTGCTTTTCCCTGAGTATGCTCAACACCTTTCGCAGATGTTCTTCGTGCTCTTCTTTGCTCTTAGAATATATCAAAATGTCGTCGATGAACACCACCACAAATTGGTCTAGGTGTTGACGGAAGATACGGTTCATGTAATCCATGAATACCGCAGGTGCATTTGTCAATCCGAAGGGCATCACAAGGAATTCATAATGCCCATATCTGGTTCTGAAAGCTGTCTTGGGAACATCGCCATCCTTAACTCGCAACTGATGGTATCCCGAACGCAAGTCATGGGTCGAATGAACCCCTTCTTCAAAAGCTCTTCCAACTGCTTCTTCAACTCCTGCATCTCGTTAGGAGCCATTCGATACGGCGCCTTTGATATTGATCCCGTGCCAGGCATCAAATCAATATTGAACTCCACTTCTCGGATAGGAGGTAACTCGGTGAGATCCTCCGGAAATACATCAGAAAATTCATTCACCACAGAATGTCCTCAAGTGAAAGGTCACTTTCTCGCTTTGAGAAAAGAATACCATGAAAGCATGACATCCTTGCTTCACGCACCGATCGCCTTCGTAGCGGAGAGAAAGTTCAGGCTCACTTCAACCTTGTCTCCGGCAAATGATATCTCCTTTTGCCACGATCGATCATCGCACCGTTGGCCGTTAACCGATTCGGACCGAATATGACGTCGATGCCGTGAAGAGGTAGACGGATAAGATCCACTTTAGAAACTTGTCCATCCACGTTAGCGGTACAATTCATACATGCATCGAAGCTAAAGACTTTACACCCAACGGTGTAGATACTACAAGATCAAATGGTAATCTACGTGCATGCAATCCTAAACGACTTGCACATTCATAGGAAATAAACGAGTGACTAGCACCCGAGTCATACAATGCTTCAAGTAGATTTCCATTGAGATAGATGGTACCTTGAACCATCTCTCGGGGACTTCTTGGCCTCTCGTATTTGTCAATGCAAAGATCCGGCCGGTGCTTTGAGGTCTCGCCTCACAGCCTTCTCGGGGCAATCACGGCTAATGTGTCCGTGCTTCGACACTGAAGCAGACTTGTTTCCCATCGCAGTTGGCTCCTGGATGGTACTTCTTGCATTTGGGACA
This sequence comes from Acacia pycnantha, assembly GCA_025563575.1. Lineage (NCBI taxonomy): Eukaryota > Viridiplantae > Streptophyta > Magnoliopsida > Fabales > Fabaceae > Acacia > Acacia pycnantha. The sequence goes on from JAMWYP010000015.1 coordinate 3,097,727, forward strand.
CGTCCTGGGATCCCTACTGTCCTGGGGTAATTCTCATTGCCCCGGTTGGTGTGGTCTCTTGTTTCCACCCGGTTGTTGTTCCAAGGTGCCTTCTTCTTACGTGAGGAACCTCCGCGGTTGGATCCACCGCGACTTGCATTATTTCCGTCCCGGCCGGGATTTGCGCAGTTCCTTCAGTTGCGTTCCTCAATCTGCAAGATCCTACGGCTTGGGCCATCTTAGAAAATTGGTGAGATACCAACCTTGCCCTTATGTCGTACCTCGGCCCGTTCACCAATCGGTTCGCTTTCCAGCTTTCGTTCACATTGCTCTTCAGATACGAAGAGTATCGGGACAGGGTGGTGAAACGTGCGAAGTAGTCGTCAAATGACTCCTCATTCCCTTGTTGTATCTGCAGAAATTCCTCCTCCTTAATCACCTGAATCGAGGGAGGAAAGTATTGTTCGTTGAATTGCTCCAAGAACATCTCCCATGTAACAGGCTTGGCAGGGTTGTGGAAGTGCCTTCCGATCTCCCGGACACTCGATAACTTCAAAAATCTTTTTTAGGCTTAGCAGCCAATCCTCAGCTAGTTCACTATTTCCCGGAAACCGGTGGCTTCAACTTGCGTAACCGGTTGACCCGGCTCTCGGTGGTTCTCTCTTTTTGATTGCGCCTAGGTGGTGATTGGGATCTCTCAGACCCCTCAGGCTCTTCATCATTCTCGTTGTCATCATACTCTTCTTCATTATCGTTGTGGTCATCTTCTTCATGTTCCTCATTGTTGCGCTCTTCATCTTGTCTTTGTCTTTCCAGCCTTTCTGCCATTAATGCATCGATAAGAGCTCTCTGCTCTTGCAAATTTCGCTGCAACTCCTGTATGTCGTTTTGTTGGTTCAGGAGTTGATTCTGTGTGTAACAACCCGACTTTTCTAAAGCAGTATAAAATTTTTTTTTTTCAAATATCATTTCAAAATGATCAGAGTAGTGCACCGGAGCGATTGAGTATCTGATATATATATTAAAATACCCATAGTAGCATGTCTTCTTTGTTTAAACAAATGATACAAGAGTGTTTCAAAAGTATAACAGAAATAAATCTTCAGCCGCGACTCCTAGGCGTGCTGCTTGTCCTTATCCTCGGTCCTCGGTCCACCCGAACTCCGACGCTATGTTAAGAGCCGAGATCCAATTTACCACATTGGATCTCGTGTAGCAAGTTAACCTCATGTTTACGAGACACAACATATGGACCACAGACAATCATATCAACAACGGTATATGTACACTCATCGCCCAAAAGCATGCATACATATATCGCCCAATAGCATGTATACATATATCGCCCAAAAGCATGCGAGATATATCGCCCATAGCAAACATGAACATATAAACAAAGACACATAGACATACCACAGAGCTATAAGCTATCACATACAATACACCTAGCACATACATGCATTCCATAATCATCAGAGTTAATGTTACAGTACGCGGACGTACATCCATTAACCAAACAGAATGGCCAGGTAAGTGTCTATCATGGGGGCCTCACCGAGTTCACGGCGACTGATTGGCTGACCCACATAGACTAGCCTTGCCTTCGGCACCAAACTGATCTAACATATTTGCATTCAATAAACATACTATAACAATACACATAGCACATATATGCATACCATAAACATAAGAGTTAATGTTACAGTACGCGGACGTACCTTCGTTGACGGATTACGGTATTTCTAGCACGTTTACTAAAACTGTACTTTTACGGAAAATCGTGAAACAATGCACGTCGGCAACAGAACGGCACAGCAGATTAGGATTTCGACGTCCTATAGGAGTAATATCACTTTCATTAGTGATTTGGCATTATAATCGGCATTTTAGGTAAAAATTACCATTTTGCCCCTATACCCCTAATCGGCGGAATTTCGCCGGCGCTTCCGCTACATAGGCTATTTTCTTCCCAAAATTTCGCGTAACTTCGACGCATTTATGATTCTTGAAAATAAAGACTAAAATAGCCCTCCCATATGATACCCAAATCATAAAAATAAAGACTATTCTAGCCTTACTAACTATTAAACTAAAGACTAAAAACTAAAGACCGAAAGACTTACCCGTTGAAGACTTCGAGAACTTCCCCCAGAGCTTCTCTCTCTACTTTCTCTCTCAAGGATTTCGGCCAAGAGGAGAGGATTTTGGTGTGAAGATTTCAAGACCCCCTCATGCCTTTATATAGGAAAAGATTGGGCCATTTGTGCAATTTTCAAAAATCAACTTTGTGCCTAAAGTTGTAATTTCCTCTTTAGCATTTTGAAGACTTCTTCAACAAGTCTTTCTCTCTCCCTTGGTCGACATGTTTGGATGAGATGGCAGCCCAAGATTGGTCAAAGAATGATGACTCATTTTGCTTTATGGCCCGGTCTAACCATTTTCCCCGATCGGTACCCGATTTGCGTAATTTCGGAGAAATCTCAAAATTCTGGATTTACAACTTTGAAGACAAGTTCTCACTTACTAGAAATGTCCAAGTTAACCTAAATTTTGGTTCCATACAGGGCATTCCGTGTTCAAATTGAAGTTTCTCGAAAACGTGTCCGGTCGCGTCGGTTTCGTAACGCATTTCGAAATTATCAACTTCTTCGAAAAATTCACTGATTCCAAATATGTCAAAATAAATTCAAACTCATGCCTAGATGTTGAGTTAGAATTTATTTTCTTAATATCCAAAAATATACCTATATGCATTTTTCCCTATTTTGTTTTATTAGGAAATGCACAAACGACTTCAGAATTTTCTCCTGGAAGAGTATAACGGAAGACAAAATTCCACTGATCATTATTTTTCCCCGACTTTGGAAATCCCATTCCTAGATCTCCAGATAGGATCCGATTCCTAAATATTAATTTACTATTCATCATAATAAATTATATATTAAAATAATAAAATCCAAAACTTGCAAACTAAGTTAGCTTGGATATTTTGAAAATTCTTATCCTATTTCTTGTCCAATATTTCGGTTAATAGCTGGCCCAAATTTTAATTATTTTCGTTTTAATTTAATTAATAATTAATTAATATTATATAAAATAATTATCTAATAATTATTTTTATATAATTTTTACAAAATTTCCCTATTGGTCCATACTTGTTTTTAGGCTTAAAAATACCTAAACTCCATTATTTTTCATAGAAATTTCCAATTAATTAGTAAATACATTTTTACTAATATTCCACTAATTTCCACTAATTTTTGAGCTTTACCCAATTATTTCATAATTTCTTTTGCTCGAGACTTAAGTAATTAGCTAGAAATTACTTAATCACTTTATTATCACTTGTTGATAATTTTCTTAATTAGAATACCTTATTACCTTCATACTCTTGTATTAACATTAGAATTTTTCATGCCTCTTGCATTTTTAGAAATTTACAAGGGTATTATGGTCTTTTCAATACTTTTTGCACAATCTTATACAATTTCTCCAAGTTTAAAATTTATTAAATTACCTCAATTAGAGATAATCTACTCTCTCAATTTAAATAATTATTTCTTTGCCTTTTAGGATTTTTCACCATTTTCCTAAGTTATTTACTCCACTCAGGGGTATTTTGGTCATTTTGGCACTTTGGCCCTTAAATTCCCTAATTCAAATTTCGGGTATTACATTTCTCCCCGTTAAACAAAATTTCGCCCTCGAAATTTGTACCCATCCCACTATACTTTGTACTAACCGGACTCCGTCCTACTCGGACTCACGGGCTATACGCGTCGGATCTTCACTTTGTCTCTGCCGTTGCTCCTCCCGGTGATCGAGAATTCACTTTGATTTGACTACTACGATCTTGTCATATTGTACTTTGATATATAGTGTCTCCCGTGGTTCCCATACACCGCGGTTAACACCACAGATACCAAAATGTCTCCATGGTTCCCATACACCATGTTAACACAAGATTACCAAAATGTCTCCATGGTTCCCATATACCATGACAACATAAGATACCTCCTACTCAATGACATGATCACGGTAGAAAAAAATAACGAGGAAACGCGGAATACGTCACTAAGATGGTTCACGTATCATACGATTTAGTTGAATAACTAACACATAATTAACGTACAGAGAAAAATTCCTTATTAAGAGAGATAGTACCTTGGACTCTCTCCGGAAGTTCTCTGTCCATGGTATCGGTTAGCGCGTACATTCGGCCCGGGTTCTGTGGCCTTAACTCCGTAGGTTTCTCAGGACAGTCTCGGATAATGTGGCCTGGCTTCCGGCATCTGTAGCAAACACGCTTCCGAATGCATTCACCGGATGGTACTTCCCGCAACTGGACATAGTCGGGATTCCGGTACTCGTGATTTGCTCTGCCGCTCGACCGGAATGGCATCTTGTTCTCTCTTTGGGAGTCACTCCAGGGTGCTTCTCCTTTCCGCGAGGAATTTTCACGGCTACCCTCGCCACGATCCATGTTGGTAGTGCTTAAGTGCGGGGTTTACGCAGCTCCTTTCGGTTGCGCTCAATCAATCGGCAAGATTCTACACTTGGGCTAGTTTAGGAAGCTGGCTGGGACACCACCTCTTCTTTATCTCATACTTTAGCCCATGAATCAGCCTATGTGCCTTCCAGCCTTCATCATTGTCACGCTTCAAATAGGAGGAATATCGTGATAAGTTGGTGAAGCGGGCAAAGTAATCGTCGAAGGATTCCTCAGGATCTTGTTGGATGCTAAGAAATTCCGCCTCCTTGATCACTTGTGTCGAGGGAGGAAAATATTGTTCATTGAATTTCTCTATGAACTTCTCCCAAGTGACAGGGCAATATTGGGTCTGCAACGCTGTGGCGACGCTCTTCCACCATCGATGCGCATCACCATCGAGCTTAAAGATCGCGAGTTGAGCTTTCCGATCATCTGGGCATTCCATAACTTCAAATATTTTCTCCAGACTTAGCAACCAATCCTCGGCCAATTCGTTCTTCCCGTGGAAACGGGGTGGCTTGAGCTTACAAAATTGAGTGACCCAACTTTGTGTAGTCTCGCAAATCTCTCCCTCGTCGTGGAGGTGACCGGGACCTATCGGATCCTCGCCTTCCTCATCGTGTTCATCACTCGCTCGTTTTCTTCTTCTTCGAATGTTGTTCTTCCTCATGTCCGGCCCGCCTTTCGGCTTGCCTTTCGGCCCGAAGTTCCTCTATCATCATTCTTTGTTCATCAAGCATCTCCCTTTGTTCACGCACTACGGCCATTGTCTCATGCCAAGCAATCTGTTGGTTTGGTACTTGATTTCGCTCGGGATCCACTACTGGAATTGTCCGAGGTTGTCTACCTCGTCCCCGCCTCGGCCTCGCCTCGGCCTCGGGAGCTCCGGCTCCTCTCAGATTCGCCATGTCTTGTTCTTTTTCCTTTTTCAAGGGAAAACGTTGGTTATAGAAGGAAAACAATTAATGTGTCGCAGATTTTATCGCACTAGTAGCTATCCCGCACCTAGTCTCTATCGCACCTACAGACTTTATCGCACATAGAATTTACTTGACACATAGACTTTATCGCACTTAGTATTTTCTACACATAGGCTTTCTTTGTACGCAGTTTTCACACCATAAACAAATAGACACTCGCAACTTTCCTTTTGTCGATTATCGTTGATTCTTTCTTCGTGGATCGAAACGGCACGAAATTACGTATCGGAAGTTCCTCTACATGAGTCAAATACTACATGTACCATCTTTATTGGTCTCGGAGTTTCATCCGGCGTGACCCGGCTCCGCGTATGAGCTCGTGCTAGAATAGAATTAACGTCCAAGCATGGATGGGGCGGTTATCGAGTGATGCACCGACAGAGGGTGGCACACCGGTTCGGGATGGTATACCGGCATGCATCGGTACACCGAGGTAAAATGGTACACCGACTCGTGCCATATCGTACTCATTTTCAAAATATGCTCCAAAATTTTTGAAAAGGCGTAGAACCTAACTCCGTTAACCGAACAGAATGGCCGGGTAAGTGTTTACCATGGGGCCTCACCGAGTTCACGGCGATCGATTGGCATACCCACGTAAACTAGCCTTGCCTTCGGCACCAAACCGTCCGTAATAACTTAGTCGATCCATGCCGGGACTACCGCTCGATACCAAATGTAACAACCCGACTTTTCTAAAGCAAGATAAAATTTTTTTTTCAAATATCATTTCAAAATGATCGAGTAGTGCACCGGAGCGATTGAGTATCGATATATATATTAAAATACCCATAGTAGCATGTCTTCTTTGTTTAAACAACAGTACAAGAGTGTTTCAAAAGTATAACGAAAGAAGTCTTCACCGCTACTCCTAGGCGTGCCGCTTGTCCTTCTCCTCGATCCTCGGTCCTCCCGAACCCGACGCTATGTTAAGAGCCGAGATCCAATTTACCACATTGGATCTCGGTAACTGATTAACCTCATGTTTACGACACAACATATGGACCACATACAATCATATCAACAACAGTATATGTGCACTCATCGCCCAAAAGCATGCATACATATATCGCCCAATAGCATGTATACATATATCGCCCAAAAGCATGCAGATATATCGCCCATAGCAAACATGAACATATAAACAGCACATAGACATACCACAGAGCTATAAGCTATCACATACAATACACCTAGCACATACATGCATTCCATAATCATCAGAGTTAATGTTACAGTACGCGGACGTACATCCATTAACCAAACAGAATGGCCAGGTAAGTGTCTATCATGGGGGCTCACCGAGTTCACGGCGATCGATTGGCGACCCACATAGACTAGCCTTGCCTTCGGCACCAAACTGATCTAACATATTTGCATTCAATAAACATACTATAACAATACACATAGCACATATATGCATACCATAAACATAAGAGTTAATGTTACAGTACGCGGACGTACCTTCGTTGACGGATTACGGTATTTCTAGCACGTTTTACGGAAAAGCGCTTCCGCTACATAGGCTATTTTCTTCCCAAAATTTCGCCAGAACTTCGACGCATTTATGATTCTTGAAAATAAAGACTAAAATAGCCCTCCCATATGATACCCAAATCATAAAAATAAAGACTATTCTAGCCTTACTAACTATTAAACTAAAGACTAAAAACTAAAGACCGAAAGACTTACCCGTTGAAGACTTCGCAGAACTTCCCCGAGCTTCTCTCTCTACTTTCTCTCTCAAGGATTTCGGCCAAGAGGAGAGGATTTTGGTGTGAAGATTTCAAGACCCCCTCATGCCTTTATATAGGAAAAGATTGGGCCATTTGTGCAATTTTCAAAAATCAACTTTGTGCCTAAAGTTGTAATTTCCTCTTTAGCATTTTGAAGACTTCTTCAACAAGTCTTTCTCTCTCCCTTGGTCGACATGTTTGGATGAGATGGCAGCCCAAGATTGGTCAAAGAATGATGACTCATTTTGCTTTATGGCCCGGTCTAACCATTTTCCCGATCGGCACCGATTTGCGTAATTTCGGAGAAATCTCAAAATTCTGGATTTACAACTTTGAAGACAAGTTCTCACTTACTAGAAATGTCCAAGTTAACCTAAATTTTGGTTCCATACAGGGCATTCCGTGTTCACCGAAGTTTCTCGAAAACGTGTCCGGTCGCGTCGGTTTCGTAACGCATTTCGAAATTATCAACTTCTTCGAAAAATTCACCGATTCCAAATATGTCAAAATAAATTCAAACTCATGCCTAGATGTTGAGTTAGAATTTATTTTCTTAATATCCAAAAATATACCTATATGCATTTTTCCCTATTTTGTTTTATTAGGAAATGCACAAACGACTTTAATTTTCTCCGGAAGAGTATAACGGAAGACAAAATTCCACCGATCATTATTTTTCCCCGACTTTGGAAATCCCATTCCTAGATCTCCAGATAGGATCCGATTCCTAAATATTAATTTACTATTCATCATAATAAATTATATATTAAAATAATAAAATCCAAAACTTGCAAACTAAGTTAGCTTGGATATTTTGAAAATTCTTATCCTATTTCTTGTCCAATATTTCGGTTAATAACTGGCCCAAATTTTAATTATTTTCGTTTTAATTTAATTAATAATTAATTAATATTATATAAAATAATTATCTAATAATTATTTTTATATAATTTTTTACAAAATTTCCCTATTGGTCCATACTTGTTTTTAGGCTTAAAAATACCTAAACTCCATTATTTTTCATAGAAATTTCCAATTAATTAGTAAATACATTTTTACTAATATTCCACTAATTTCCACTAATTTTTGAGCTTTACCCAATTATTTCATAATTTCTTTTGCTCGACTTAAGTAATTAGCTAGAAATTACTTAATCACTTTATTATCACTTGTTGATAATTTTCTTAATTAGAATACCTTATTACCTTCATACTCTTGTATTAACATTAGAATTTTTCATGCCTCTTGCATTTTTAGAAATTTACAAGGGTATTATGGTCTTTTCAATACTTTTTGCACAATCTTATACAATTTCTCCAAGTTTAAAATTTATTAAATTACCTCAATTAGAGATAATCTACTCTCTCAATTTAAATAATTATTTCTTTGCCTTTTAGGATTTTTCACCATTTTCCTAAGTTATTTACTCCACTCAGGGGTATTTTGGTCATTTTGGCACTTTGGCCCTTAAATTCCCTAATTCAAATTTCGGGGTATTACACTGTGCATGTTGGTCCTCTTGATTTCGTCCAACTTCAGGTATTGCTCTATCTTGAGGCTGTCTGCCTCTACCTCGACCTCGGTCTCGTCCACGGCCTCGGCCTCTTGGTGCACCGGCACCTCTTAAGATTGCCATGTTTATCTCTACACATTTACACCAATGGTCGTATCAGTACTCATTTTCAAAAATGTGCTCAAAGTTACAAGGCTTAAGAACCTAACTCCGTTATCCGAACAGAATGGCCAGGTAAGTGTCTACCATGGGGGCCTCACCGGGTTAGCAGTGACTTATGGCACACCCACGTAGACTAGCCTTGCCTTCGGCACCAAACTGTCCGTGGTAACATAGTTAAATACTTGCCAGAAAGTTTTGCTCTGATACCATAAAATGTAACATCCCATGTTTGAAATGCGGATTTTTTTTTTTCAAACAAGCAATCAGAGTGGAGCAAAAGAGCGAAAGAGTAATTGGATTCTTAGCCAAAACATCAACCATTGTGTAACATTGTAATGATTACGTAATCCTAAGGTTTAGAAAGGAAATAACGAGAAAGAAACGAAAACGATAAGATAGATAAATCTTCAGCTGCACGCCTACTCTGGGTATTTGCCTCGATCCACGAACCGTGGTCCTCCTGACCCTGAAGCTACAGCTGAGATTCAATTCAACGCATTGAATCTCAGGTAACGGTTAACCTCATACCCAAACAACACAGTATATGGCCAACAGATATTCAAGAGCTAATACAACAGTATATCACAAGCATACTAGAGATGCATGATCATTATGCCGACAAAACATAAGCACAGAGCAATATGTAAAGCCCCATAAGGTAAATAACAACAAACTTGCACTATTCACCGGTGCCACGATAATTAGTCGTGTCCTCGCCGCTAGGAAAACAAAACGGCGTTATCAAAACTATAACCCGTATAAGCTGTCTCAGTATAACGGTCTACGAACATATCATTGACATATAAGTATTTAAGATGTGCAAGATTAGTGTTACGAAGACGCGTCCGTACCTTCGTTGGAAACGTTAGGTACTACTGGCGTGAAACGTACTTTCTACGGAGAAACGTGCAAAAGTCCTATAGCGGCAGCGCTTCCGCTACATAGGCTATTTTCTTCCCAAAATTTTGCCAGAACTTCGACGCCATCATGATTTTCGAAAATAAAGACTAAAATAGCCCTCCCATCCAATATCAAAACATAAAAATAAAGACTACTCTAGCCTTACTAACTATTGAACTAAAGACTAAAAACTAAAGACCGAAAGACTTACCCGTTGAAGACTTGGCTAGAACTCCCCCAGAGCTTCTCTCTCTACTTTCTCTCCCTAGAATTTCGAAATAGGCAAGAAGGAATGGTGTGAAGAAAAGTGAAGGAGGGGGGGTATTTATAGTGTTTTTGGAGGGACAAGGTTGGAATTTTTGAAGTTGTTTGCACTGTTCATGTCCAAGAATTTCACACAATTTTTGCCCTTGCCTTTTCCCCTCTTGGCCGACCTCCATGATGATGTGGCAGCCAAGGATTGGCTCAAAATGGTGACTAGGCTTGCTTTATGCTCTAGTCTAACCGTTTTCCCCGATCGGTACCCGATTCGCGTGATTTCGGAGAATTCTCAAAATTCCGGGTTTACAACTCTGAAGACAAATTCTCACTTAGTAGAAATGTCCAGGTCAACCTAAATTTTGATTCCATATAGGCCTTCAGTATTCCAGTTGAAGTTTTCTCGAAAAACGTGTCCGAACGTGTCCGGTGTCGGAATTCGTTTTCGGAGATATCAATCTCTTCGAAATAATTCACTGATTCCAAATATGTCTAAATAAATTCAAACTCATTCCTAAACATTGAGTTAGAATTTATTTTCCTCTTTTCCAAAAATATGCCTATATGCATTTTTCCCTATTTTGTTTTATTAGGAAAAAGCACAAACGGAGGTCACTTGAAGGTAAAACTCACCGATCAATATTTTACCTTGACCTTGGGATTCCTATTCCTAGATCTCTAGATAGGATCCGTTTCCTAATTTTTAAATTACTATTCACAATTTTTGCTTTAATTTAATTATATTAATTTTATAATGTGCAACTTGGCCACTTGCTTCTTCTATTTCATTTTTATATATTTTTTCCATTTTCCTTTCTCTTGTATTTCGGCTGGCCCTATTTTAGATTAATAAATATTTATTTTTTTTATTTAATTAATTATTTAATGATTTATTTATTTACTTTTTCTCAAAAATTCCCCAAAATTATCTAATTGGTCCATTCTTGTATTTAGGCTTAAAAATACCTAAACTCAACTATTTTTCATAGAAATTTCCAATTAATTAGTAAATACATTTTTACTAATATTTCACTAATTTCCAATAATTTTTGAGCTTCACATAATTATTACTTGAATTTCCTTTGCTTATGCTTAAGTAATTAGCCCAATATTACTAATTACTTCATTATCACTTGTCGATAATTTTCTTAATTACAAAGCCTCATTACCTTCATACTCTTGTGTTAACATTAGTATTTTCATACCTCTTGCATTATTCCATAATTACAAGGGTATTTTGGTCTTTTACTTCTTTTGAGTATTTTCCAACAATTTCTCCAATTTCATAATTTATAAAATTACAATAATTAAAGATTATATACTCTCCTAACTCACTTGGTCATTTAACTGTCTTTTAGGATTTTTCCATAAATTTTCTAAGTTAATTACCCTTTCTAGGGCATTTTGGTCATTTTGGCACTTTGGCCCTCAAACTCCCTAATTTCTTACAGAAATTCTACTTAGAAAATTGACTGTATTTATACAAGACCGGAGATTGAAATTTCACTTATCAGAAATATCCAACTTTTATTTATAATATTCCAGATAAATATCCGGGTATTACAGCCACAGTACAAGCAAGTTCTTCTTCAAAGAACAATTACTCCCCCTTACACTTTGCAATTAATGCCCACTCAAGAGTATATGAATAATCACTTAAGTATATAGAATCACACTTAAGAGCTTAAGGCTTAGAAATGAATGAAACAGTAAATTTTGCACATAGAGTTGTTGCTCAATGCTCTTGGTATTTATAGGTAGAGTGGATTAATGATCATTGCTTCTTGAAAGCATCCTTTAGAGTGTTTGGTCTTGATTCTAACCATTTGAGTCTCTGAAGTGTCTAAGGAATTAGTCATTGGAGCAGAGAGAATGTTTGTCGTATGAAAGCTTCATGCATTTAATGCTTCCAACACATAAAGTGCTTTTTGCATTTTGTGTATTGATCCTCACTTGAACACCTGAAAGAGACTTAATCACTGATATATTGAAGTGTTAGAATAATTAGAATCAAAAGGAAAAATTTACAAGTGAAATCCAATGATTCTCAAAAAGTCCAAGACTATGCTTTGTTTTCTGGAAAGTATCACTCGAGTGATCTTTACTTAATCTTTTGAAAACAATACTGAGCATGGTAGTGTCATTGCAGTGATGTGGTACTAATGCACAAAATATGGTCACTCGAGTGATCTTATTTCTTCGAAAACATATCACTAGGAACATTACTGTAGTGATCGGTAGTAATGACATGGTCACTCGAGTAGTCACTCTAGTAATCTTGTTTCCATTGGCTTTTGAAGAAACATATCACCAGATGTCATCACTAGAGTTCTTTAGTAAAGATGCACTTTTAACACATCACTTGAATGATCACTCGAGTGATCTTACACTTAATTTTTTTTAAGTATTTTGAACACTAACAAGTTCATTGTGGTGCTATGCTAGTGATGTTCTTTTCAACATATCACTCGAGTGGTCACTCAATGATCTTAACTTAAAAATATTTTCAGAACATTAATCACTAGGACAAATCACTATGGTGGTGTGATGGTGATGTAATTTGAACACATTACTTGAGTGGTCAGTGATCTTTTACAAAATTGATCGTTGTAATGGAGCACCGTGGTGATGTGATGGTGATGACATTTTAAAGCATCATTAAGTGGTCACTGAGTGATCTTGTCTTTGTAAAATAGATCACCAGATAAGTCATTATGGTGGTATGATAGTGAAGACAAATTCTTTAGCATCACTCAAGTGGTCACTCGAGTGATCTGAGTTCCTTTTGTTAACATCACTCAAGTAATCAATGTTTTGTCTTCTAGTGATCTCTGCACTGATGAATTATTTTTCAAAACATATCACTCAAGTGATAAACCGTTGTGATTTTTAAAACTCTTTTCTAACCATTGTGATCTCCTGCAAAACCTTTCTAATCCTTTCTTAAGCTTTGTTATCATTAAAACCTAGGGTCTAACAACATATACTTGTCAACTAAAGCTGTTTTAGTTAACATAAAAGAGTTTGTCAATGGTCGAGTCTATGACTTGTCAATATAATATAGTGACACACACTTGTCAATGGAAGCTGATTTGGTTAACATATATAGGTTTGTCAATGATCATTCTATAACTTGTCAATATAGTCACATACACTTATCAATGAGAGCTAGTTTGGTTAACATAAATGGACTTATCAACAGTCACTCTATGACTTGTTAATATTGTGACACACAGTTGTCAATTGAAACTGGTTTAATTAATATAGATGAGCTTGTATTTTACTGTAATTAAGGAGAGGTAGTGTCTCTCTGCTAGGGTTTACTGTTGCGCTCTCTCTCTCTCGTCTTCTCCACCACGGCTTCTGTCTCGCCGGCGATGTTCTTGCCGCCGACAAGCCTCCTCTCACACCACATCCGCGGTAAAAGTGTAGATCGGCCCTTGAGGAGTCAGGAGCAGCGAGTTTTAGCTCGGAACAGGGACACAAAGCGGCGGCCTCCCTTCTTCTCCGGCACCACCAGCTTTCCTCTGGTCTTCGTCCTCATCGTCTCTCCAGCTCCAGCGTCCCTCTTCCTTTTGGGTGTAGCATGTGGTCCTCTCTCGTCTTTGGCAGTGGGAGCTTTTGGTTTGGTTGTCTCCCTCGATGGTGGTCTCTGGCGTGGCGGTGGTCTCCGGCGCAACGGTGGTCTCCGGCATGGTGGTGGTCTGTCTGTTTCTTTTATTTTTATTGTTTTATATTTGTATGTTCCTTCTTATGTTGTTGTGGATTGGGGTTTTTATGGTTGTGTTTTCTGGTGTGATTTGGATTTGCGTTTTCGGGGGAAGGGTTGATTCAATGGTTGATAGTGTTATGCGCCTTACCTATGAGAGGACCATTGTGAGGATTGTTCGATGGGGGCAAATCCAAAACACTAGTGTTAGCCAAAATTTGTTCGGTGAGTGGTCGACGTCACCGATTTGCTTCAATGGAGGAGCACATGTATTCTTCAGGATTTCACTTATCTTTTTTCGTCTGAGGTTGGGTTTTCTCTGCCCTTTGCCCCAAGTCGGGGTGATTATGTAGCTGACCTATGTGCAGCTTTTGCTTATAAAGAGGTGTGCCCTATAGGATGAGTTTTGCAACCAACACCTTCTTTCTTGTCACTTCTAACCTTAGATGTTCAGGAAGCCGGTGAAGTTTTTGATGTTACTTTTATTCCCACCTGTATTGTGGTGATTAACTTTCCTTACTTTTGATTTGTTCTTGTTGTATTTTTTAGTCTTCTTGTTCCAGTTTGTTTTCGTTTAGTGTCTGTTTCAGTTTGTTTTCGCAGTGTAATCGTCAAAGTACTTTGGTGTAACTTTTAATATTAGTATAGTTTTCCTTTGACCAAAAAAAAAAAAAAATTATAGATGAGTTTGTTAATGATCATTTTATGATTTGTCAATACAATCACATACACTTGTCAACAAGAGCTGCTTTAGTTAACATATATGAGATTGTAGTCTTATATATTTGTTAATAAAGTAAGTTCACATTTAGAATCTATATCACTAAAAATTTAACGACTTTTTTTATAAAGGAATGTAAAACGGAATTTTTTAAATTTTTATCCGGAATGAGATTTTCCCTAATATAAACCGTTACTGCCGCAGTTATCAAGTAGGAACAATAATTGAAATATGAAATTATTATTGACATGTGAAGATTAAATATATTGTTGAGAACGAAAGTGAGGTTTGCTTAAGCTTTGGCGTACAAGGCGGGACACAGCAGAAAAGTTTATATCTACTGTTCGGATCTTGTTTCTCTGGTTTTTTCTTCATATATATATAAATAATGAAATCATTGAAATATGATAGATTCAATTATATATATATATATATAGGGTTTATTGTTTATCATGTCACTTGACATAAGGTTTTGTCAAGTCACCCTAAAACTATGTGTTTTGAGAGTTAGAGGAATTAATGAAAGATATTTTAGTAAAATTCATACAATAAATACAAAGACAAAACTACCAAAACACCATTCATTAATTCTTCTAACTCCCAAAACGATATAGTTTTGGGGTTAGAAGAATTAATGAAGAATGTTTTGGTAAAATTCACATAATAAATACAAAAACAAAAATATCAAAACACCTTTTATTAATTCCCCTAACTCCTAAAATGACGTAGTTTTGTGGTGATTTGATAAAACCTTATAGGCTAAAATATACTTTTAGTCCTTTAAGTTTACATGAGATATATTTTTGGTCTCTTAACTTTATACTTTTAGTCCTATAATTTTAACACCGTTAATTTTATTAACAGAAAATACAATCTCAAGTGATAACGGTGCAAACTTAAGTTATGATTATATGATTAAATGCTATCTAGCTTAAATTCAAAATATGGATAAATTGAAGAATATATAAAATTTGTGTAATTAAATGTTATTAGTCTCCACTTGAGTTCGTTACGTCAGCATTTTTCATTAGCAACATTAACAGTGTTAAAATTTTAGGACTCAAAGTATACTTTATAATATTAAGGGATCAAAAGTATGTATTACGTAAAACTTAAAGGACTAGGAGTATACTTTAGCCAACCTTATATCAAGTGACATGACAAGCAATAAACCCATATATATATATATATATGGTTAAGGTGCAAATTTGCCAACGAACTATTACTTAAGGAGCATTTAGCACAAAAAACAATTGAGGGTACCAAGATTACCAATAAACAATTAAAAATTGAAAAAAAAAAAAGTACCAAATAACTATTAAAAAAAACAACTATCACAATTACGTTAAAATATGAGGTACTAGCGTAGGACGGTGGCAGAGACGCAGGAAAAAAGAGCAGTTAAACCTTCTTATTGGATAAGGCAAACACCAACAGAGATGAGACCCATGCAAGCAGACGATGTGGACTGCTGGATTTGGTTTCGGTGCGTGATTCTCGCCCTGAAGCTACATACGGACCTTGATGAATTCAAGATGGTGAGTAGAACACCCAACAACAATAACAGCTTTGAAGACATCGACGTCGCCAACACTATGACAATTAATGGAAAACGGAGACACCAAGACAGTGACGAGGTAATAGTTCATTGGTCAATTTGCACCTCATTGTGTTTTTTTCACTTTTTAATTGTTGATTGGTAATTTTAGTACCCTCAATTGTTTTTTGTGTCTGATGCTCCCGGGTAATAGTTCGTTGGCAAATCTGCACCTTAATCCGATGTGTGTTTGTGTTGCGCTGGCAGGCTTACATTCAGCATGATACATTTCAGTCGATAATTTGAATAGGAAAACTAAAAATAAAAAGACTAATAATTTGATGAATAATTATAAGAGTTTATTCATAAGTTATTATAACACATTCTGAAACATGTCCGGTTATTGAAAATAGTCATTCTTGTCATAATGAACCATTTTCTCTTGCTTGTTCATCAACTCTTTTTTCATTCTTGTCATAATAATTCACAAGCGAGTCTTGAGGAAGGAGGTGCAGATTTTCTTCCAAGCCTCTCTGTCTGGCTCTCTCAACATCACCTTTGCCCTAGCTTCCACCCCATAAGCTTCCTGCCATTCATTCCATATATTACATGCATATATATTCACAAACAAGAAGTTTCATTCATGTGCTATCAAGTTCATCAAGATATACTCTTTCATCTCATGTCCTTAATATAAGACATATTTACCTAATTTAATTAAAATAAGAAAGTTAGTTAAATTAGTTAATATGACATGTATTTTCCAAACACATAAGTCATATTCCTTAATCCTCTTGTTCCTTCTCCTTCTTGACTATTGTTGAGTGAGCATCAATAACAATAAATTATGAAAAAAATTGATAAATATGAAAACTATGTCTTATACTTAGAATCAAGACTAACTTCTTAAATATATCTTATATTAAGGACCGAATGAAGTATATAATTAGACTATGTGACCATAAAAGAAAAGGTTAGCTAGTGTGGCATCAAAGTTTTTTTAGTTAAGGGCAATGACATGGTGTGGTTCATGTAATTAATCACATTTTAAGTTGTTACATACCAAGATGAGGTTACGTTGAACAAGGCGGTCGATGAGGTGGAAGAGGATGTCAATGTTGTATTCAGGGTGGCCTTGGATCCCCATTATGTGATCTCCCAACTTAAACATCTCGATCGCGGTCTTCTCCGACCAACCTGTTACCTCTGCCTTCACTGGAACTTCCCACACCTCATCGCGGTGGCATTGGATTACCGACAGCTTTGATGGCAGCCTGACAGACGGCGATGATGTTGTTAAGGTTATGGTTCTCACACCGATGTCCCAACCAGTGGGAGACCGACTCACCTTCCCTCCCAATGCACGACATAGTATCTGATCACGAATAACCCTAATCAATCTCAATCCAAACAATTATACAATACTATACTTCTAGCTGGTTGTCATCATTTTCAGAAGTAAAAATCGACGGTGTTGGGTCAATAAAAGTTGGTCCAGTTCCGAGCTCAAATCCCGCAACCAATGTGAGTCTTGTTGGCGGGTAATTATTTGTAAGTGCTCTTTGAACCTAAAGACATGCATTAGCTCTACTGAGTCCCCAGAACGAAACTTACATAAACTTTAGTATGAAAAGACGCCTAATACACAAAGCTTCTACCAGGTGGGTCTGAAAAGGGATAGATATATGTAATTTTATCCCAAATTGGAAAGATATAAACTTTAGTGCATAAAAAGGAAAAAGAAGTGGAGAGTTTTGTTTTGGAATTGGCCAAAACTTGACGTGTAATAAAGTGGGTCGTCATTATTAATCTCCAATAGTGGTAGGAGTATTTTGCCGTCAAAATGGTTCAAATTAGAGAATGTAATGTCAAAGCCACCCACCAACAATATATCTGATACGTCAAACAATAACCATTATACAATTCAGTTCCAACTGGAGATTAAAAGGGAGCACTACGTAATTGTCATGGCAACCACAAGCTGTATACACTCCTATGTAAACATCTAAAATATTGAACGTGGTCCACAACCATTTATATAGATGATCTAGAAAGGTTAATACTAATAAAGAATCATCTTCAAAAGCCAGAAAATATAGTTTTGTTTCTTTAAGGACCACAAGCTTCGAATTGAAAAAGAAAAAAAAAAAGCACAGAAAGAAAGAGAGCATAATGAAACAAAAAACGATTTGAGTACTTAAAGTATATCATAATATTAATAATAAAAAAATCAAAACAAGTAAGGTTAGATGAAATATATCATAAGATCATGATGCCTTTATTAAATGCTGAATCGGGATTCCATTTTCTAAACGTGCCATATCTTCCCCTGACTAAGGTTCCACCACCAGATATTTACAGCGATAGGGTCCCACTTGTGTAGTTGTGTCCGTACAAAAGTGTTATTGATATTTTATATATATATAGGCCATGTGAATGATAATATAAACCATAGTTCATCTGAGGACAAGAAAGGAGGGGACCAGTTTTATAACTACAAAATTTATAAACAACAAAGCAGCATTATTACTCTAGAGGACTAGACAGGACGAAACCAACGAGGATTCGATGGAATCACACTCAACATTTTATACGAGGGATTTGGCCACGTGTAAGAAAATTCCCTTTCTTTTTCTTCATCAACTGGCCTCAAATTCCTCCTGATTATCAGTAGACCTGGCCAGATTATTATTTTTCCTTTTTTTTCCCCTCTTTGTTTTTTGCTCAGAATTTTTTTTTCCCCTCTTTCAAAAGCTGTCTTCCATAAGCAAACCCAAATCTAGTTTCAAAAGCAATGGTAACACTAACACACATACTTCAGATACTCTGAAATCTAAATCTAAATGCCTCCTCATGATATGATTGACCATTTTTTTGAGGGAAAATCATTTTCACGCCCTTTGAAGGCTGACAATCCCAAAAAAGGTCTCAAGATTCTGATAATCTTAAAAACGGCCCTAGGATTTTTTCTGGGATTTTCAGAATCTTGGGTGAGTTGTCAATGGGGCTGATATAGTTGTTAATGGGGTACTGATATAGTTGTTAATGGGGCACTGATATAGTTGTCAACGAGGCTGATATAGTTGTTAGCAAAGTGTTGTTAATAGAGCTGATTTAGTTGTTAAAACCTACCCGTTAACAACTATATCAGCCCTATTGACAACTCACCAAAAATTTTGAAAATCTCAGAAAAGACCATGGGTCTTTTCTGAGATTTTCAGAATCTTGGGCTTTTTTTTGTCATAAAATGACCTGAAATGGATTTTCCCTTTTTTTTGAAGTGCCTAATATATCATAGGATACGAACATATTTTATTAAAAAATCCAGCTACTGGATAAATCTAGCAACAGGGGTGGGGGAGAGAAGACTTTAGACTTGAGATATTTGTAACACATTCTAAATTTTTACTAATATTCAACTAGTTTATAAAGAATCTCTGAATCGAAATGCCTCCTCAAGAAACGAATGAAGAAATTATTGTTTTTAATAAAATTTTTAATTTTTTATAAAAGGCTGGAAAAAAAAGTAGGGAAAGAAAGAACAAAGAAGATATACTACTAACTGTATAGATTTCGAAAACCGTTCACAGAAAATTCAACAAAATTAAATCACGAAAGAGCATCAGATATCTCCGACGAAAGGGGAATGAACGATTGATTCATTGATTGATTAGTTACCTGGTGACCGAAGCAAATGCCGAGGATTTTCTTCTTCATGGAATCGAGTTTCTGAATGAGAGCGACGAGTCGATAGATCCAGGCGTCATTTCCATGGGCGTCATTGCAGCTGCCGGTAATGACAAATCCGTCGTAGAGGTCGAGACCGCCGTCGTCCTCCGGGAACTCGCCGGACGCCACTTTGTAAACGTCCCAGGTCTCGCCTTCCTCCGCCAGCATTCCGATGAAAACCCCAAAATACCCTCCGTACTTCTTCCTGACGTACTCGGAATCCTCCGCGCACAGCAACACCGCATACCTCTTTCCCTCCATTAATCTCTCCTCTTCACTCAAAGGCTTCGTAATGTCTCGTTCTTCTCTCTCTGAATCGACACAGTTTCTATCTCTAACTAAGACTAAGACCTTAGAGAGAGAAAGCAGAGAATAGGAGAAGAAGAGGGAAAATGAAGCTCTTCTGTACTGTGACTCCGTCCGGCGTCTATGCAGACAAAGTGTGGATGGCGAAGAGAAATTGCAATCCGCGTGGGTTTTAAAAGCGTGGAATTATGAAAATACCCTTAATTCACTCCGTTTATTACGAAAGACCCGGACCGATAATGTTAAGGGTTCAATTCCCATTCAAACGACCAGTAGTTTTGATGGGGCCAACAATAAACGACCCTTGTTTCAACTCAATCAGTTCACCTCTCAAATTCTGTGCTCTTTTTTTCCTATGGGTTTGGAATATCAGAATTTAAAAACAGTGATAGAATACAAGACTTAATTTTTTAAAACTCTCAAATTCAATCCTTCTCAATAAAAAAAATTATAATATGAATTTTCTTCTGACTTGAATTTGAATTGGTAGAAATATATTATAGGTGATAGTTTGCAAAACGAAAAGGAGGATGATTTGACGATGTTGGCCCTGGCAAGATCCAAAATTGACAATCCGTGCTCGGTCTCGGGAGGCCTCAACCTGGTTAACCCTCATGTGCACGACACTCAGTCCTAATTTTGGGAGATAGATTGTAGCAGTAGGGAGGGAGGGAGAGATGAAACGAGAGGGTGCGAGTTGAGTCCACATTACATGTTTATACCTATGTTTATGTGTTTATTAGGTACTTATACATCTAATTAGATATATAAGCATATATTTTTAAATTTTTTTATATATTATATTTATTTAGATCTAAATTATATGCTGCTTTCGGAGATTTTTTTCACATCCAGTATCTCAAATTAATTAATTTTCGGTTCTGCATTTGTCTGTAACACCAGTATTATGGAAATTAATTAATTTGAGATACTAGATGTAAAAATCTCAGAAAGCAGCATATAATTTAGATCTAAATAAATACAATATATAAAAAAATTAAAAAAAATTAAAAAAAAGAAGATATTCTTATACCTCTAATTAGAGGTATAAGCACCTAATAAACACATAAGCATAAGCATGTAATGTGGACTGGTGGGAGTTCGCTTGCGTCCGTTGCACTCTAAACGATGTTGTTTTAGTGGAAATCACACACACTGGTCCTTTTAAAAAAATAAAATTCAGGCACGGTCAAATAATAAAAAGATAATTTGGGATACTAAATCGTAGTAAAGAAATCTTTTATGATCTTAAAAAATTATTTTAGGGTACAGACTGATTCTAAAATGATACTTCAGTATACTGACCGGTACTTCAAAAATAATTCATGATCTTAAGAAATTATTTTAGGATCCAGAAAAAATATCCTAAAATATATTTTTAGTATCAGTACCTAAATTATTTTTTTTTAAGATCCAAAAATAATTTTTTTAGGTACCAGTCAATATCTTGAAATATCCTTTTAATACCAGTCCGTACCCTGAAATATTTTTTTAAGATTTTAAAATAATTTTTTAAGATCTCGAAAGATTTTTTCACCACAATTCAGTATCCTGAATTATCTTTTTACTATCTGGTAGTACCTGTTTTTTTTTCTTTTTAAAAAAAGGACTGGTGTGTGTGATTTCCGCTAAAACCACATCGTCTAGAGTGCAGTAGACAAATTGCTGCCGCAAACGTAAGCCAACTCCGAGAGGGTGAGGGGTTATTTTAAGGGAGAATCCTTGCCAATGCCCAATTAAGGTCCAAAATTGCAAAAAGGGCCCCAACAACTTTCACATACCAAAAAAGGCCCTAGGGCCTTTTCTGAGATTTTTCATTAAAATTTAGTTGTTAATTTGACTGATTTAGTTGCTAACCGGGACTGATATTGTTGTTAAAGTGACTGATTTAGTTGTTAAAATATTGTTGTTAATACGACTGATTTAGTTGTTAATGGGTATTTATTTTGTTGTCAATTTGGCTGTTTTAGTTGTTAACGTTTATACCAGAAAAGGTCCTAGGACCCTTTTTGGTATGTGAAAATTGTTGGGGCCTTTTTTACAATTTTGGACCTTAATTGGGCCTTGGCAAGGATTCTCCCTTATTTTAATTGGTCATTGTTTGGCTGAGATTCAAAGTAACATAATCATAAACTCTTTTGACGCCCCCAATATATAATTGGATGCCTAAAGTGAGACTTAACTGGGACACCAAAAGTAGCTTAACTCTATAACTGGGACACCAAAAGATTACTTTTGGTGTCCCAATTATATAGGGGATGACAAAAGTAAATTTTGGGCATCTGTTTAAATAAAAGGAACGTTTTATATATCAAAATTTTTGCACATAATTATAAAAATGTCACTGTCTTTATTTTTTACTTTCATTTTAAAAAAGCAGATGTTCTTTAGAAAAATAAAATATATATTTGATAGTATTGTAAGCATTCAGCTTAGTCAAATTTTATCACACACACATGTTAATTATATGCGGAACATGAATGTGGACTGGCTTATGGTTTAGGGGTGAAACTAGCAATGAAGAATATATTTAGAATTGAATATAGAATTATATATACAAATCAAGGTTTGTGTAATTCCGTAATAAAAGAGAAGTGATGGTGAAGAAGCAATTGTTGAATAAAAGCATATCTTCATTTTTATTAATGGGGATTTTGGTGACATTTGTGTGTGTGTGTGTAGAAGCAGGTCAATTTTTGGAATTATTGATAAAAAAAAATCTGTATTTGCTTAATCTAAAAACATATTTTATAATTTATAGTATTAATAAATTTAGATTCTCAGATAGAACTACACAGTGCCTTGAAAATTAGTAGAAAAATAATGTCACTTTTTGGAACAAAGCTCTTCATGGAGATAGTAAAGGGAAAAGTATTTCTCCAGTTACTGGAGATAGAGTTATCTCCAGTGACCCTAAAACTACGTCGTTTTGAATTAATAAGGAGTGTGTTAGTAATTTTAGGTGAATTAATGAAGGGTATTTCAGTAAAATTTATATGATTAAAAAATAAACAAAATCACAGAAACATCATTCATTAATTCAAAACGACGTAGTTTTGCGGTCGTTGGAGATAACTCTATCTCCAGTGACTGGAGAAATCTTTTACCC
This sequence comes from Acacia pycnantha, assembly GCA_025563575.1. Taxonomy (NCBI): domain Eukaryota; kingdom Viridiplantae; phylum Streptophyta; class Magnoliopsida; order Fabales; family Fabaceae; genus Acacia; species Acacia pycnantha. Next base: position 3,120,858 of record JAMWYP010000015.1, read on the forward strand.
AATAGTAAAATAAGAGGACAAAAATTAGAACAGAAAAGAAATAAATATTCTAAAAGGTATCAAGTTATTTACTTATTTTATTGGCCAAAGCTTATTTAATTACAATTTAATTAATGATTTTTCTGATTTTTGGGGCAAGTAAACTTGCGGCGTGACGTTTTTCTTCCCATTGCTTGTGTTCCATTGGTTGCTTCATACTCACTCGCTTCCCCCTTTATATATAAGGGCCCACCCAATTGACGAGTCTTTTTTATGTATCAAATTAATTACTCCCTCCGGTCCTAATTATAAGAGCTAATTGATTTTTTGGAGAGATTAAGGAAGATAATTAAATTACTTTAGAGTATTTTTATTTTTTATTTTTTTCTTCAAACTAATTAGTTTAACCAATAAACTAATATATAATCAAGGATACACAACATATGAAATGATTAAGTAACTTATTTTGCTTCCTTAATCTCTTCAAAGAAAGTCAACTAGCTCTTATAATTAGGACCGAATGTAGTAATAATTAACGTCATGTTTGTTTTCTATTTTTATTTTTTTTTGCCATCAATGTTTGATTTCTAAATTATGCTTATGGTTGTGAATCAAATTTAGAATTAGTTTTTACAACAAAAATGTTGTTCAACTCAAGTTGGAACGTACAAATTTATGAGCCATACTTTACATAGAATCTATATACTCCATCCGGTCCTAATTATAGGAACACTTTTGTAGTGTAATTTACACTACAAAAGTGTTCATATAATTAAGACCGGAAATAATAATAAATAAGCTACTACTATTATATATAGATATTGGATCAAACCAAAATCAAATTGATCAGTTAGGCTAACTGGCATGGCTTAATTTTTAAAACATCAAGTGTCAAGATGGAAAACTAAGGAAATAATTAAAAAAATTCCACTAATAAAAATAAATTAATCCAAATATTAACTCTGATGTTAACTGACTGTTATCTTTTTAATGGAAATTGTCACGTTAGATTATGATTTGACATGTGGCATCAACTTCTCTGGACTTTGATTAGTTACAAATAACTACTTAGAACTTTGACCATTTATAGATAACCCATAAATTTTGATCAGTTACACATGACCCCTGCAATTTCAAATTTTAAATCTTGACTTATAATATTAAACCACGTGTCACTACTTTTATCATTTTAATAAATTTTTTAAATTTTTTTGTCAATTACAATAGTTTTTTGTATGCCAAAATCTAGAAGAATAATATTTTTAAAAATATAAAAATAAAAATCTCATCATTTGTGTTAAATAATTTTTTGGATAATTATGTTTAAATATTACATTTGCGTTAGAAGACAACTTTTTCCCTCATTAATTCTCTATTAGTAATGTATTTTTTTTAATCAGAGTTGCAACATTTATTTTTATATTTAAATATTATTCTTCTAGTTTTTTCCGTACAAAAAAGCTATTTTAATTGACAAATGATCAATGTTTTGAAACTCGGCCCGACCGGTTTGGACCAAAAACCAGTTCAAGTTAAGGAGGAACCCGGGGTTCCAAGTCAACTCAGTCTAACCTAGCCGAGTGACCAAGTCACAACATCTGTTTTTTTTACATGCCTGAAACTTGCGAGACATAGAAGGAGAAAGAGGAGAGAGAGAGACATAGAAAGAGACGAAGGAGAGGGAAGGGACAGAGAAGGAGCAAGTGGAATTGAACCCCTTGACAGTGAAAAAAGAGCGAGACATAGAAGGAGAAAGAGGAGAGAGATATGAAGAATCACTCAGATCTGAAGAGATATATGAAGAGTCACCAAGTTCTTGTGGTTGGATTTGTCGCCAAGAAGGTCATGGTCGCGTAGTTCTTGACTTCTCCTTGCTGAAGCCCTCTCTCATTCATTTCTCAATGAAGCAAAAGGTGAGACTTGCAATGGAGAGAGAGTGAGAGATTGATCGGGGACAAGAATATCTATGGAGGGAGCTAGGGAGGAGGGAGAGAATGAAGTCACATTTTAAAATTTAAAGATGTGGGGATGAAAAGGAAATATAAATTAACTAGGCAGAAATTAAATGCTCCTAAGGAAAAAGCTAAGCCAAGCACCTATGACTCTGCACCTACCTACAAGTGTGCAACACTAGCGCCACATTTTTCATGTATCACTTTAGTCCTATTTATAAGTTCAGTTTGACCAAATCTCACATACCAAGGAAAAGTAGTTAACTCAATGATTATGGAGTAAATTTTCAACTTTGCCCTCATTTATGATTGGGTATTTTTTAAATGTTTTTTCTCTCTCTATCTTTATGAGTATAATTAATATGGGTAAAATTGTCACAGTCTCATTTATTTCATGAAACTGGACTTATAAATAAGACCAAATTTTTTGGTCAAACTGGACTTATAAATAGAACCAGAGTGGTACTCATTAAAGAGAAAAGAAAAGAATCATATTGATATTTTCGTTCCTACCCGAGGCCTAAGGCATTTATTTTTTTTTTTAAATATAATATTGCACATCCTTAAATATTATCAATTATCACATCACATCCTCTCATGTTTTCACCACAAAATATTTATTATTATTAAAATATGAATATTTTTACCTATTTTAATTAAATTATTTTTTAATTAATTCTGGTTTTACTCTAGTTTGACCATTGACCTAGTACCCCAACCGATCCAGGTTTCAGAACTTTGATAATTTATATAGGTTGTTGCGTAAAATGCCACATGTCATATCTCAATTTGACATGACAATTTATGTTAAAAAGATAACGGTCAGTTAATGGCAGAGGGTTAATAATAATAAAAAGGTTAATGGGTTAAATTTAAATTTTGAAATATCAAGGGTTATATGCAACCAAGGGCGGACACAGGAGGGGGCGAGGGGTGGCCCCCACCCCCTAATTTGTTTTTTGTTTTTTTAAAAAAAGCATCAGTCCAACATCCAACCATTCTTGATTTCTTTCTATATATATATATAAACCATTAACCATCAGCGCATCTCATGCCTTTCCTTTGCTTTTATATTTATTAAATAGGTGGGGCCCACAACATTATATATCTAGAACCCTTGTTTTTCTCTTTTACGAAAACGCTGGTCTCTTCTCCCTCTGCTGGTCTGATTTTTTTTCAATAGCTTAAAATAGATTTTGAGAATCAATAAGGTATTGAAAATCACTTTTTTTTTATTAAATTTATTACATATAATTTTATCTTTATAATTGTTATGAAATCAAATATTATGCTCATCCAAGGTGTGACCCAGCAGGAGACATCTAGTGCATTTGGGTTTGGAGGCACAAGAGGCCCAACAAGTCCAAACCCTAACCCTAAGGTAGCCTCTATATATAGTTGGCTAACTTAAAATGTACACATCTTCTAAGCTCTCTCCTTTACTATTCAGCCACACAGAGCACACACCCCACCCCCTTTGGTGAAAGCCTTCATGTGTGCACAGAGATCACCTATTCTCAGAGGTATCTCATCCATTGATACTTGGGAGAGAGCTACTTGATCCTATATTAATATTCTAGTCCACCTAGGGCTAGACACTTATGTTCTTATGACAGAACATTGGTGCCGATCGGTAAATTTATGATTCCCGCGACCAAAGAAGGTCGATAATTCTAAATTCCTAGCTGCTAGACGAACAATCATCGGTCTGCTAGAAAAACCTTTTACGAAGGCGGTGTTGGGCAGACAAAAACTTTCACAGGCTTGCAGTTGAGGGGAAATCCTGTACCGAAATTTGCGATGCTTATAATCATCTAAAAATTTGGGATTATGTATAGATATTCCTTTGAGCCCATAGTTCGTGAGAAATTGTTTGAAGGTTCACTGCCGCAAGAATCACGGATTTTTGAGCTCAATCGGCATCTTCAGAGTACTACCTAGAATCACAAGTCGTTGAGGTCTGCCTCTGGGTCGGGTAGGTTGTCCAGAAGCGTGGGAAAGACAAGCAGAGCGTCTTAGTTTTGCATTATGACTGAATTTTTTCTCGTGCCATCAAGAGAAAGTCTTTCTAACGTAGCATGAAGCACATCGTTTTATCAATTCAAGACAGTGGGTTGGCGATATTGGGCTTTGTTTATCTCGGCCTTAGCTTCAGCCGAGGATTATCTCGGCCTACACAATCGTGTAAACCCGTTATCACCTCTGATCTCCACCATCCGTAATGACTTTAGTGACCCAGGCATCCGTTATCATTTTTGTTCTCTTGAAAAGAAAGAAATGAGGAAGTTGGCATTAAACTTGACCCCAAGACGGATGCCTTCAGGAAAAGCTGGCATCAAATCTGTCCCAGGAACGGTTGGCTTCATTCTGCCCTTTAAAACCAAAATGAAATCTGACGTAGTGGCAAAGAAGACACCAACTTGCGTTCTTGATGGTAGCGATACATCCGGATTAAAGGTGGGAAACCTGAAAGCCGGGGTGATACGTCATGCAATGGTCCAACTTGAAGTTGCCAGGGTCAACTTTAAGCCATTTTGTATAGGCCGAGATAAGCACGATACCGAGATACAAAGACGAGGTGATACGTTATGCATGTCAGAGATTTAAGCACAGTGCCGAGATACAGAGCCGGGGTGATTCGCAATGCCGGATATTTGAATGACGGCTGTAATGCACAGTGCGCGCTTGGGTGATTTGCTGAGATTGATCAACGCCCAACGTCCGTGACGTCCAGATTCATCGCGATAGCCGAGGTTGAGGTTGATCAATGCCCATGGCATCCTGACTCATCGCGATAGCTGGGGTTAACCAAAGATGGTCATGGTTTGAATTCCCAGAGGCCAAACTTTCTCTTCCGCAAGACGACAATGCTAACCACCGTCGCAAATCAAGAAGTTTGAAATAGTGACGAGGAGACCATGACAACGAATCATGATTGAAACAGCGACGATGACAAACGCATTCGTGAAACAACATTGAGGCTCTCCTCCATTTTATTCAAGACTTCACTCGGGACACAGCATGGCGCATCTCTAGCATTGCCTCGCCGGTAGTGCTAAGTGGATTTCCTAATATCAAGGAATAAAATGGGTTTTCTTTTGCTGCAAAAGTTGTTCAACCAATTCCAATAGACTGAAAATGTTCCCTCAAGGCACAGCGGAGAATCACATCCAGGTATACCTGGCAGATAGAATGGTACACCTCGGGCTCACGCCGGCATACCCAACAGGAGCCATCTCGATAACACCTCGGGCTCACACCGACATACCTATCAAGAGCCATCTCAGTCATAATTCCTACATGCCGGATGAAAGAATGTTCGCCGACCAATGTTGCACGATTTCTCTGTCAAACAAAGATGTTGAACTTGGGGAGAACATCAGCCGTATTTAATGGACCAGGTTGATTATTAATTCATGGCACCGAGGTTTGGAGGTGCCGAATTTGAGGTGCATGCCTGTGGGGTTCATTGTTTTCATTTTGCATGCCGAGATATATCCGACTTGCAAATGTGAAGACCGACTTGTAATATTATGGCCCTGCTGTGAATGCAAGTCTTGTCATTGATTAATTGATTCACCAAAAGGTAATTTGTTATTTGTCATCATGTGCAATTGTGCATTGACCTTCACAATGCTCATGATTCCAATGGCAATAAGGTTGTTTCTGCTGATTCTGGAAGTTTTAAATTATTAAGTTACTCTCTCGTGAGCTAGCACAGTGTTTATCACCTTTAATCAGTAAGTATGTATGTGCCTTATATTTGAGAAAATTCTCTTGTTGCTGTACAATTCAAATTGTATGCCGGAAAGGATTAGACTTTGAAAGTGGGCTTGATGATAAAGCCTTCAAGTGCTTATGGGAAAACACCCAGCATCTGGTTGAGATCAAAAGGAATGAGTAAATCATCAGCTCAATTTTTGAATCATCAATTCAAATTAGATGTTTAATAGTTTGTCCAGTGAAAGAGAAGTTCCAAGGAGAATATTGGAGGCATCTAAGAACTAATTGCTGATAAATGGCATTGAATTTTCAAAGTGTATCAATAATTGCCACGGTTTGGAGGGCCTTTGAAAAATTGGCATGCTCCCTTTAACAAGTGGCTTGTGAGCTCCTCTTATGGGTCATTGGGAAGGATACATCGATTTGGAACCTAGTGCAGTGATGATCGCCTCTATGTGTTGTGCACAGATTCTGATGCAGAACTTTCTGGTAGCTCCCATGCTATACAAAATGATTTATCCTCATACATCGTTCATAATGAGATTATTTATTTACTAAAGAAATACACAAACGAAGAGCTTGAGGCGCAATACTGGAGAAATAATTAACTTTATGGCTGCTGATGCGGGAAGAATTGGTGATTTCAGTTACCACATTCATGATCTGTAGGTGGTATTTTTGCAAGTAGCATTGGCCTTGTCTATGTTGTATAAAACTCTTGGAGTGGCTTTGATTGCTGCATTGGTTGCTAACTTGCTACTATTATTGTTATGATTGGCAAATGCACCTCTTGGAGCCACTCTGATTTTGAGGAGTTCGTTTGGAGATGTTCATTTGGACATGTCTGAGGGCACGTATGATAGCGTCTAGGCCCTTCGAAATGGATCTAGCCAATTCTCTATTACTTCTACTGGAAAGTTCTCCTTATTCAAGGTCGTGCGGAAGAGAATTAGGCAAGGAATTAATATTGTGGGTATTGTTAAAGAGTTTCACCAAGATAGCTGCTCTAGCCTTGATGGTTGCTCTAGCAGGAATCCTGAAATTAATTCGAGAGGATCTAATTCCCAATGGCAAGCAATATTGGGAGGCATTTTTACTTCTTTATGAAGTGCGTGAAGAACTTAGCGCTCATTTAGTTGAAGCAGCTTGGAATCATCAGGTATCATTGCTACTTCAGTTTTCTTTATCATATATATAAAGTCAGAAAGCAATACCAGTGAAGTTTATCAAACTTGGATTGAAAATTGTGATGAAATATTTTGTGGGAACGAGGCCTTCATCAGGATAATCTTAAACAAAGCTTGTCTTGAAGAATGCTATGGGTTGATTCCTTGAAACTATTTCTGTTAGAAGTGTTTCTGAAAAATAAGGGGGTCTAGACTCTAGACTTTAACCATTAGAATTTATCAACAAAATAAATTACAATTATATGGTAAAGCAACAAAAAATGCTGCTGTTTTTTATGCACTTGTTGTGGGTGCAAGTATATATGGTGTTACCAGCTTGGAAAGAGTGGCAACATTCCTAAAGTTGAAGGAGGGGCTGGATGTAGTACAATTTGCAAGAAGTACAAGATCTGAATAGCTCTATTCTCATTTCTTGGGAGCGCATGAGGTGTTTGTGTAGGCATTTTCCTTTGTTCCTCTCATATACATGTGCATTTGCACATACTACTCCATATTCAGAATTGGAAGGCTTGCTGAGGCTAAAGCTTTTATTGGCACAATCCCAGTTCCTTCAAACAACCTTGTTCGACTTAAACTGAATCTAGTTTAATCCAGGGCTCCTGTAAAGGCGACAATGTCGCGAATCTAATTCAAATTCCTTTGTTGGAGTCGTATTTTGAAGGCGGACCCGGTTAAACCTAATCTGGTTAAAATTCGAGCTCCGTGTAAAGCTTTAAAGGCGGACCTGTTTAACTGAATTTAGTTAAAATTTGGGATCCGTGTGTTTATAAACATGTAGGAATCTGAGGTACATAAACCCGTTTCCGAAAATCATGTCAAAGCTAAACATGTATGAAGTCATGGTAAAGAAACCAGTCTTCGAAAATCATGTCAAAGCTAAACATGTAGGAATCTGAGGTACATAAACCCGTTTCTGAAAATCATGTCAAAGCTAAACACGTATGAAGTCATGATAAAGAAACCAGTCTTCGAAAATCATGTCAAAGCTAAACATGTAGGAATCTAAGGTACATAAACTTGTTTCTGAAAATCATGTCAAAGCTAAACATGTATGAAGTCATGGTAAAGAAACCAATCTTCGAAAATCACGTCAAAGCTAAACATGTAGGAATCTGAGGTACATAAACCCGTTTTCGAAAATCATGTCAAAGCTAAACATGTATGAAGTCATGGTAAAGAAACCAGTCTTCGAAAATCATGTCAAAGCTAAACATGTAGGAATCTGAGGTACATAAACCCGTTTCCAAAAATCATGTCGAAGGAAAATATGTATGAATTCAAGGTAAACAAACCCGTCTTCGAAAATCATGTCCAATTTAAACATGGGTGAATCTGAGGTACACAAACTCGTTTTCATGGATCATGTTGCGACGATAATACCGCCAGGTCTATTTTTGCAGTTAAATCCGCGCTCCTTAATTGGACCACGGATAAACGGTGGAGTTCCATCCCTACGAAAGGGATGAAGGTGGACCCCGGTTAAACCTAATCTGGTAAAAATGTGGGCTCCGTGGTTAAAATCTATTACGTTTGGAACACAGTAAAGCCGAGATAAGTTCTGTTTAAAGTTTTTCAGGAAACAAAGACTTAAGGCGGACCCGATTTTAACTGAATCTAGTTTTAACCAGGGATCCGTGTGCAGTTAAGAAGGCGGACTCGATTTAAACTGAATCTAGTTTAAACCATGGATCCGTGTAAAGCTAAGAAGGCGAACCGGATTTTAACTGAATCTAGTTAAAATCCGGGGCCCGCATTCAGGCGGCAAGTCTATTTTAGATTCCTTTATTGGAATCATTTTGTGACGGCAATGCCGCCAAATATTTGAATGACTGAATTCTGGGTAAACAAACCCGTTTTTAGAAATTATAAACCCGAAATCTCGGGGTTACGGTGTATAACCTGGAATCTCGGGGTCAAAGTATATCAACCCGGAATCTCGGTGATAGAGTATGTTAACCCGGAATCTCGGAGTTAAAGTATATAAACCGGAATCTCGGTGTTAGAATATATAACCCGAAATCTTGAGGTTACAATTTATAAACCGAAATCTCGGTTTAAAGTATATAAACCCGGAATCTCGGGTCAACATGCATGAAAGCAATCCTTACAATCACGAACACCTGATCCAAGTTGGGAAATCAACACATCCCGGCAGCCCAGAGACCTGAACTACCAGGATGGAGGGCAGCAGAGTGGATAACGAGTTGTTAGTGGAAAAACATGATTATCAATAATCGTGATTATTGCAAACCAAAATGTTTAATGCAAACTCAAACAAGCATTCGAAATGAGCAAGCTAAACGATTTGCGTAGACAGTAAGTATTTTCCATTTATTGTGATTTGCTTACATGTTATTAAATGCAGGAATATAAACCAGATAGTTAGCCCGGGAAAATTGCTACGAAAGCAAATTCGGATTCAGGGGATCTCGAAAAGCAGTCAATTAATCTCGGCAGCTCAGAGACTTGAACTACCGAGCTTGGGGGCAACTGTTATGGAATCAAATATTATGCTCATCCAAGGTGTGGCCCAGCAGGAGACATCTAGTGCATTTGGGCTTAGAGGCACAAGAGGCCCAACAAGTCCAAACCCTAACCCTAAGGTAGCCTCTATATATAGTTGGTTAACCTAAAAGGTACACATCTTCTAAGCTCTCTCCTTTACTATTCAGCCACACAGAGCACACACCCCATCCCCTTTGGTGAAAGCCTTCATGTGTGCACATAGATCACATATTCTCAGAGGTATTTCATCCATGGATACTTGGGAGAGAGCTACTTGATCCTATATTAATATTCTAGTCCACCTAGGGCTAGACACTTATGTTCTTATGACAGAACAATAATGATACTACTTTTATACTGATTATAGAATATTTTAGGGTTAGGGTTAGGATTTTGGATAAGTTTGAATTTTGTTAAAAAATGGCTATGAGAATATAGATGATGACTGATAGTTTTTTTAATCGGTTTACTTTTATTATTAATAATATTTTTAAATTCATATTGGTCATGAAATAATTTATGTTCTTTGTAGGTAATATTATGGGGAAGAGTGCTACCATTGATATTTATTTTAAGAGAAAGAATAGTTAGTCTTTGCGCTCGTCTGCTCCTAATGTTGAATTGTCAAATACTAAGACTCATTCTTCAAAGTCTCATAGAATTGAAAATAAAGAGGTAGTTAAAGAAGTTGATCTTGTTTCATTAAAAAGAGATCCTGCACTGGGCCTTCCAATATGGAAATATCCTTTAAATCAACAAGATGAAATTCGCCCCCCGTCACTCAAATTCTTGGGTCCGCCCCTGTATGCAACTGACCTAAAGTTTATGAGTTTTATATAATTTAGTCTTGATTATATAAAACCATTTGAGCCCATACTTTGGGCTGAAAAGTGGCAATGCGTTGTTATTGGGCTAAAAGTACTGTTGCAAGACAAAATATGAATCTTAAGTTTGTACCAAAAAGTATGTATGTAAGTAACAAAAAAAAAAGTATGTATGTATGTGAATAGGATCTCATGTTTTGACCAAAAAAAAAAGGGATCTCATGCATGGTAAAAGACGTTGACTATGGCAAGAAAAAGTCCCGTCAAAATCAAACGTCAAAACACTTTAGGGCTCAATGGGCACGCAGGAGAAAACTCATGACAAAAACGAAATAATGATGATGATGATGATGATAATAATAATTACAATAGAAAGCAATGTTTTGTATCGAAAATGAAAGTATTCTTGATATTCAAGCAAGAGAAAGGGTATTGCTTTCGTAAATTTTAAACCAACGTTTTGACTGGGGCTGTGCATGCAATATGCATACGTTCAGTGAGTTGTTTGGTGGATAATTGATACTCCATTTTTATATAAAATATATTTAACTAATTTGATTAAACTCATCCCCTCACTTGTCAGGGGACCAATATTTGAATTAGATTGAGTTTTATTCCCCCCAACTTTTTGTGGGCTTTCGTTAACATGGTATTGTTAGCATGCATAGTATCTTTTAATTCAAGCTATATCATTCAACCCCTTAATCCTAAGATTACTTGAGGTTAATAAGACACGTTCTTTGTTTATTAAAATAAAAAAGAAGAAGAAGATGCGTTCTTTTTATTTGCTAGCTATACATAATCTGTTTTATTACCATTTGCGAGTCGAGTGAAGGCTAGCAAGCCCTTATCCAGTGATATTGGAGGTGTTGCTACAGGTAAACGTATTACTTTTGGAATTTAATTGTTTTACATCACTCCTTTATCCATTTAAATCAAATACAAAAAATAAACTTACTTTCTAATGTTGTATTTGCATATGAGCTTAAAAGGGTGAAACAGGAGCTGGAGGCTACAAGACAACAAGTGAATCAACAAACGGAGATGATGAACTCATCAGCAAACAGAGATGATGAAGCATATACAGGAACAACTCCAGTCTCTTTTGAAGGACAAGCAGGAAAACAAGGATAAGCGTCGGCTTCTGGTGATGATGATGAAGCAGATGCAGGAACTACTATGTAGACATTATTTTTTTATTTTTGTGGTGTTTAGTTTATTTTGTTGGCAACATTTTTTATATTTCGTTTTCTTTATGTCTAATTTTTTAGGATTGTTACAGACTTACTGTATATGTTTCTTCCTATACACTATTTTTAATACATATTCAATAATTCGTAATATTTTTTCATTTATTTCATTGGTTGTTGAAGAAGAACCCTACTAATTATAATCTTTTTAAATAATAACGGAATTATTTCATTTTTTTTAAATAACTACAATTTTCATTTATTTTCGATAGATTTTTTTTTTTATAATTTCTGAATTTGTAATGGAATTATAATTCCGTTGCAACTAATTGCAACAGAATATTACCCCACTGCAAATTGCAACGGAATATTACTCCGTTGCAACTTGCAACGGAATTATAATTCCGTTAAAGCTTGCAACGGAACAAAAATCCGTTGCAATTTGCGACGGATTAATATTCTGTTGCAATTTGCGACGGATTAATATTCGTCGCAAATTGCAACGGATAAATTTTCCGTCACAATTTACAACGGATTTTTGTTCCGTCGCAAATTGCAACGGATATTACAAAATCCGTTGCAAATATGTTTGTAACGACCTTTTTTGCTACGAATTTTTTTCTGTTGCAAAACCAGTTTGCAACGGATTTTCTTTAATTTGCAACGGATTTTGTCTGTTGCTAAAAACGTTTTTTCTTGTAGTGAACCCGTCCGGGTTTCAAAACTTTGATAATTTATATAGGATGTCACATGTCATATCTCAATTTGACATGACAATTTATGTTAAAAAGATAACGGTTAATTAATGGCAGAGGGTTAATAATAATAAAAAGGTTAATGAGTTAAATTTAAATTTTGAAATATCAAGGGTTATATGCAACTGACTTAAAATTTAGGAGTTTTATATAATTTAGTCCTGATTATATAAAACCATTTGAGCCCATACTTTGGGCTGAAAAGTGGCAATGCGTTGTTATTGGGCTGAAAAATACTGTTGCAAGACATAATATGAATCTTAAGTTTGTACCTCTGCCGTCGCTGGGACTCCTTTGGTAGGCGATCTCGTAAGTCCCCAGTAAGTGCTCATAGAGCCCGGGGCCGTGCCCTGGCCTTGGTGGGGGACTGATGCCGAACCCCTCCAAAACTTTCTTTTAGCAAAAAAAAAAAAAAAAAAAAAAAGTATGTATATATGTATATATCAAAAAAAAAAAAACAACAACTTGAAATTCTTTTGGACTCGTTTGTATATCTTTGCCTATTTTCAATAGAATCTTTTACCCATCGTCCTTAGATTCAACTGGTAAGGGGGAGGGACTTCCTCACCTCCTCTCTAGCCAGTATGCCCTGTGGACTGGCTCCAAGCTAAGCGCCCTGCCCTTAGATTGTGGGTGAGCCCAACCCCTTTCCTAAAATTTTTTTAGCAAAAAAAAAAAATATATATATATATAGAATCCTTTCATTCAAAAAAAAAAAAAAAAGAAGTATGTATGTATGTGAATAGGATCTCATGTTTTGACAAAAAAAAAGGGGGATCTCATGCATGGTAAAAGACGTTGACTATGGCAAGAAAAAGTCCAGTCAAAACACTTTAGGGCTCAATGGGCACGCAGGAGAAAACTCATGGCAAAAACGAAATAATAATGATAATAATAATAATAATAATAATAATAATAATAATAATAATAATTACAATAGAAAGCAATGTTTTGTATCGAAAATGAAAGTATTCTTGGATATTCAAGCAAGAGAAAGAGTATTGCTTTCGTAAATTTTAAACCAACGTTTTGACTGGGGCTGTGCATGCAATATGCATACGTTCAGGTGAGGTGTTTGGTGGATAATTGTAATTGATACTCCATCTTTATATAAAATATATTTAACTAATTTGATTAGATTAAAAAAAGTAAATTAATATGACATATACTTTTTAAAATTCATTAATCATATTCATTAATTCTTTAATTAATTCTATCTCCTCATTTACTATTGTTGAGGAAACATCAATAGAATTGTTCAAAAAAAAAGGAAACATCAATAGATTTAAATTAAAAAAAAATTAATAAATATAAAAAATATGTCTTATATTTAATATTAGAATCAACTTTTTAAATATATCATATATTAAAAATTGAAGGAGTAGTAATTCCATTTTGGTGGATTGTAAGTGGAGTTGTGACAGGATGACAGCTCAATGATCATAATTTATTTTTAATTCTATAATTTTATTGGTTTTATATAAATTATTTTATTAAAATTATGAAGCATTAAATGATTTTTTTTAAGTCCCGCCTTTTAATCATTTTATTAAATCGTGTCTAATTTTTCCTTAATTTTTATAGTGCCTGTTTAGTTTACAGAATTGGAGGTGATGATATAATGAAATATAATATAATGATGATTATATAAAGGGTAAATGTGTAAATTTAATAAAAAAAAAGTTATAAGCAGGGGCACCATAAAGTTTTTTTTTTTTTGAAACATACAGGCAAGCCAAGGCTTGAAATTGGGAAAAGACCAGACTAAAAAGAGTGGCCCAAAATACAAAAGCTAGAGAGAGAACTAGGAACGACAACCCATTTGGTCCTTCAGTGTCATGGCCAGGCATCCTTCTGGTATCGTAGGAATTAAAACCACACCCACATCAGCGGGAACATTATGGCCTTCTTTGGCCAAATAATCAGCACAAGCAATGTTGTCTCTTGGGGTATGATGAATCTTGACATCCCAATCCCGAAGAAGGAGGTCTCTAGTATCTCTGATAAAGTTTTTAAAGTTGTAAAATTTCCAAACAACTTTCTTTAAGGCCTAAAGGGCATAAAAAAGAGAACAGCTGTTAAGTATCCATATGTTGACTATTAAACTTATGTTGTTGTTAACTAGAGATGGTGACATGGAGGCTTATGTGGCCTTCTCTCTCTCTCCCATGCATCAATCTTTTTCTCTCTCCCGGGCCAAAGCAAAGTCGTCGTCGTCTTCCTTCACTGCCTTCCATCAAAGCCACCCTCGACAGCGGTGGTTTGAAGCTGTTGAAATCTGATTTCTACAGTTTAAGCTTCTAGCGAGTAAACGACTTTTTGAAGGGTGAGAATTTGAGAATGATGATCTCATGGGTTATTGGGTTTAGGAACTCAGTGCTATTTCCAAACTTGTTGAGATTTTGAGCCCATGCTAGGGCTTGTTTGTAATCCTCTTGTGATTTTAAAAAAAAGAGGACAGTCGCTTAAAATGGAAGAAGGTGAAGATGGCTCGTATGAAAAGATAAGACAGAGAGAGAGAGAAGGGTAAATTTCAGAGGACTTCTTATCTCCTTCTGGCTTCTCTCTTTTGCCCCTTTCCATCCTTTTCCCTTTTCTGCTATTGGATTAAGATCTTAACGGTCTAGATTTATCATATGATTAAAATATTATTAGAAGGGAAAAAGATGGAAAAGGATGGTAAAAAAGGATGATGAATCTATACCATTGAGATCTTAATCCAACAGAAGAAAATGGTAGAGGAAAGGGACTTGGCTTCTTTCCTATACCCTTTTCCATCATTTTCCCTTTTCTTCTGTTGAATTAAGATCTCAACGGTACAAATTTATCATCCTTTTTTCATTTTCCATCTTTTTCCCTTCTAATAATATTTTAATCATACGATAAATCTAGACTGTTGATATATTAATCCAACGATATAAAAGGGAAAAGGATGGGAAGGGGCAGAGGAGAGAAGCCAAATCCAACGAGGGATGGGGTAAAAGTTTTT
This sequence comes from Acacia pycnantha, assembly GCA_025563575.1. Classification (NCBI taxonomy): domain Eukaryota; kingdom Viridiplantae; phylum Streptophyta; class Magnoliopsida; order Fabales; family Fabaceae; genus Acacia; species Acacia pycnantha. The sequence continues at coordinate 3,135,962 of JAMWYP010000015.1, forward strand.
GGGACCCACAAAAAGACAATTGGAGTATTTTTTATTGGAGAGTATAAATGAAATGAATAAAGTGGGACCCATTCAATAAAAAGCAACGTTTGTTTGTTTTAGACCACGACTCTGTCATTTTTTCCACCTTTTAGAAAGACAAGCTTTTGAAATATTACATGGACAAGAATCTCTACTTGATAGATCTAGAAACAATGATAAAGGATCTTGTTAAGTCAAATGAATAATGGGATAGAGATAAATGTCGAACTTTCATTCCTCATCACATAACCAGTGAACTTTTGAGTATTCAGTAATATGGATAGTAACTTAGCCCATGGGTCTAGTTAGTAGAAATAAGGCAGTTCGGTTTGATTGATGGGAGGCAACTTGGAAATTGAGTTATGGAATTCCTGATATAAAATTTATGATATAAAATTGTGATATAGAATTCCTAATATGGAAACTATGATACATAATTTGTACTACAGAACTCCTAATATGGAATTTGTGATTTGGAAAATTTATGAATTATATTTCTAATACTTTTATATATAAACGGTTGCACTTGACACCTCACAAGCACATATTAACATTTGTAATAAGTTGAATTGATGGTTACAAGTAACATTTTTCAGGTGATAGTTCTCGTCTGGGTCTATCATAAAAGACTTCGGAAGCTTAACCTACTTTTGCTAACAGTAGTGCTTCCATCTTTTTGAAATATGTTGAATTATTGTATATTGCCACATTATGGCACATTTTGCATACTTTGGTATAATTTGGATATTTTGATAAATGGTGAAGCATTTTCAGTTTAAGAGTTTGGTACTTGTAAAGTCCAAAGCTCAACTACTTGCATGAAATATCTTGAGGAATGATTCGATCAAACCATTAATTAATTATTGTTTTAAGAAAATGGAGGATTACAATAAGAACATTGCAGATCCTTTCATTATTAGACATGACATGGATTCCTTTGATGCTATGGGAAAGGAGACACATATTTGGCGGGATCCATGTCATGACAATAATGAGGGAGAGAGACAGGTAGAGGTGAATGAACCTGTTCAAAATAATTCAATCCCATGTACCCTCATGAATGACAGACCTATTAGAACTAGACAACCTCCAACATGGATTAAACACTATAAATGTGAATATTTTCCTTCTAACAACAATCAAACCCAATATGATATTGGAGATGACCTACAAAATGATGCTTCCTTGTTTAATTCCAATGCTCTTGATGATTTGTCTGATTTATATAGATGTTTTCTGTCTGCTATTGATAAAGAAATTGAACCAAAAACTTGTTGTTATAAATAAATGGCCTATTCATCAAATGGATGTGAACAATGCATTTTTGCAAGGCGATTTACATGAGTATGTCTATATGACTATAACTCAAGGTTTTACTAAAAGTGGTGACCGAAATCAGGTTTGTGAACTTAGAAAATCTTTATAACGTTTGAAGCAAGCTTCAAGACAATGAAATGAAAAATTGACTCAATCTTTGATTAAAGGAGGTTTTCAACAAAGTAAGCATGACTATGCCCTTTTTAAAAAACAGAGTGGTACCGAATTGGTGCTTGTATTTGCTTATGTAGATGACTTAATGATTATAGGGAGTAGCTTGAAAGCTATCAATGAGGTAAAAGCTTTTCTTCATAGCCAATTTAAAATCAAAGATTTGGGAACTTTGAAATACTTTTTTGGTTTAGAAGTTCTGATATCCAAGCATGACATACTTCTTAATCAAAGAAAATATGCTACAATATTGATTAATCAAACAGGTCTAGATGAATCAAAGGTTGTGACGACACCTATGGAGCCCAACCTCAAGCTGACTGCTGCACCAACTAAGAAAGATCCCATTGTGGAAGATGATGGGATGCACAGAAGGCTTGTTGGTAAGTTGCTATACTTGACATATCTTTTACTCTGCAGACGTTGAGTTAGTTCATGCAAGAGCCCCAAGAGTCACATTTGAAAGCTGCATTGAGGTTGGTCAAGTACTTAAAGGACTCTCCAAGTCGAGGAGTCTACATTACACTAGAAAGTAACTTGAAGGTAGAGTGTTTATGTGATTCCGATCATGGGGCTTGTGTTGATACAAGATGGTCGGTAGCCGGGTTTCTCTTAAAGATGGGGGAAGCTTAATATGCTGGAAATCAAAGAAGCAAACCATTGTTTTTGTATCTTTATTTGAAGCTGAGTATAGAGCATTAGAAATGGCGACAACGGAGCTAACTTGAATTACAGGGTTGCTCAAAGAGTTGCATGTGCAAAATGTTGAGTCGATAAAGGTTTATTGTTGTAACATCTAATTTTTACTTTTAAAATTTAATTATAATTATGAAATAATTATATATGATGATTGTAATTAAATTGTAATTGTGGAAAAAAAATCAAAAAAAAAATGAAAATAAAATAACAACAACGACAAAAATGAAAAATGATGATGTTGCAGTGTTTGATGGGAGCAGGTTACTTGTCCCCATCATTGACTTTGTGAGGGAGTGGTTAAAACCACTCCCACCAACCACACCCCCTCCCCTCTATATTAACACACCAGGGATGGTGTAAGAATGAGAACGTGATGAGAGCGAGAGTGAGGAAAGAAGGAAAGGAAGAGAGAAGATGTTGAAGTTATTTTAAGATATATTATTTATCTTATAAGATTATTTAAGTAGCTAAACTTGCTTCTTTTCAACAAACTTTCTTCATGAAAGTTATTCTACATATTTTTCTCTTTCTAATGAGGGTAATATTGTGTTGGTTAGTGACAATTTTGGGCTTGTGATTTTAGAAAAGTTTTGAGTTTGTACAATATGTGACTATATAAATGTAGATGATGATTAATAGTTAATTTTAATCGATTCAGATTTGTTGGTTGGTTGTTGTAGGAATTTTAAAATTAATTTTCTATTTGAAAAGTTTAGGATTTATGTCCTATAGGATGTTTTTACCGATTAAATATTGTTTAAATAATTTATTTGGGTTAATAGAGATATTATTGAAACTTTAATCGGCTTAGTTTTGAAATTTTAAGGATTGAACTCTTATTTTTGAAAATCATAGGTCTAAACTGTCATTTATGAAATTCGTAGGTCTAAACAGTCATTTTTGAAATTGGAAGGACTAGACTGTCATTTATGAAATTTGAAGGACTAAACGGTCATTTTTAAAATTCAAGCCTTAAACTGTCATTTTTTCATTTTTGTTATAATAATATATTATTATTAGAATTTGTATATTTTGAGTTATAGAAAATTATAAGTTACAATCAATGTTCTAAAAATCGGACCGGTCACTAAATCGGTAGGACTATTGGGTTAAGGGTTAGTGGGTCAGACCAGAGTGAGACCAAAGTCAAATCGTTATTAATTAAAAAATATAATATAATTAAAATAGATAAAAATATTTATATTTTAATAATAAATATATTTTATGTAGACATGTGAGATGTGTAATATGGAAAGATGGGTAATATTATATTAATTTTTTTTTTAAAAAAAGAGAGAACACAATTTTTGGACTTGCTAATTGTCAGAGATTTTTCTCATTACACTTCACGGGTTTACGATGTAGGACTGATGCAAAGCTACTCATCAAATAATGTGTAGTTAGTACCCCTCAGAGCAGTGGCGGACCCAGCTTTTAATATTTATGTGTGCACAATTGCTGCCCCGAATTTTATTTTAAGGAAAGTTTTAAATGCATTTAAAACAAAAGAATATGGACAAAAAAAAAAGAAAAGAAAACTTCAATTTAACATAGAAAAATAATAATCAAGAGTCAATTAAACTATTACAACAGAATGATTACAAAAGGATTCTTCGATTCTTTATTCCTTGAAAATATTGCATTATATCTCCATCATCAATCTTATCAAACGTATTACGTTCGACATAAGTGTGTCAAGAGTTCTCTAAGATCATACAAGGTGAGTTTGAAATGTTTACGATAGGAGAATTAAATTTCTTCTTAGGACTTCGAATCAAACAAATGTATTTAATTTATAATTTTAAAATATATATAAAAAATGGAAATAGTGTCTGGTTATAACAAAATGAAGACCTTTAAATATTTTCTGTATTATATAGCATTTCTTTACTCTTGTCTTGTATGATCAATGGTTCTTTTAATATAGTTTTGAAATCATAGATTTGGAAAAAAAAACAGAAAAGAAATGAGCTTGGACTGGAGAAAAAAAAAAGAGCTTGGATTGGAGGAAAAAAAACAGAAAAGAAGAGCTGCATAAGGCACGCCGAGGGTTCGAACTGGTGACCTCATATGTGATCAATTGCTCTATTACCACTAAGCTAGGGGTCCAATGGTTAGGAGATTCCAGGTAAAAAATGTACATATCTTAAAATCTTCTGTCTGCACTTGCAGACACCTGTACCAACGTGGGTCCGCCACTGCCTCAGAGTTCAAATTTTAAATTTCAAATCAATCACTTGAAGGCCAAGTGAAATAAGTACAATACCTATTGCATCAGTATTCAAGTGAAATAAGTACTTCCCGACTCCATCTGTATATATCGTACATATATATGGCAACATGTGAATATTATATTGATTTTCTTTTTTAAAAACAAAAAAGAGATCACACCATTGGATAAAGGAGACTGAAGGACTCTCTCTCACGGGTATTTCACTCTTTCTCTCTCTCTTCTTCGTCTTGTCTCCTCCCTACCATCAACAATGGCTTTTGTTATGGAATCAAATATTACGCTCATCATAAGTGTGGCCCAACAGGAGACTTCCAATACATTTGGGCTTGGAGGCACAAGAGGCCCAACAAGTCCAAACCCTAACCCTAAGGTAGCCTCTATATATAGTTGGTTAACCTAAAGAGGTACACATCTTCTAAGCTCTCTCCTTTACGATTCAGCCACACAGAGCACACACCCCACCCCCTTTGGTGAAAGCCTTCATGTGTGCGCGGAGATCATCGATCCTCTCAGGTATCTCATCCATGGATACCTTGGGAGAGAGCTATTTGATCCTACATCAATATATCAGCCCACCTAGGGCTAGACACTTATGTTGTACAACAGAACATTGGCGCCGTCTGTAGGGAATCGGTAAATTTCTGATTCCTCCGACCAGAGAAGGTCAGCAGGAGGAGCAGCAATCAGATGTTTGAACGGAGGTGGTTCGATTTGAAGTTTCAATCGATGTTGGTTGAAGGGTAGGTTTGGCTCTCTGTAGCAGCAAAACTTTAACATCCCAACTCTTCAACACCATCACCAAATCACCGTATCATTGCAAAGCTTCCTCCTGAAATCATTATCTCCTATTTTCAAATCCGTCACAAGAAAATAGCTGAGTTGTATTATTCTGAGGTTCTATTCCAGACAAGTTCTTTTGGAAAGAATCTAGGGTTTGGACTACTTGCTCTATTTTTGCTGGTTGCGGCGATACTCCAGGAGACGATATGGCATTGCGCAAGTTAATTGCAAGGGAAGGTACAAACCAATGTCACTCATATGGCAACTAAGAGTCCAAATAGAATCTCAGGAGTGAGGAGTAAATGGCTCTCCATTAAGGAAGTTGCAACTTTTGCTTCACCATCTCATAATACGGCAGCAGACATTTTGGACGTGCTTTTGAAGGGCATAGGTTCCACAATGCCGAGAAGGACGTAATACCCCACCAAAAGTGGAGGCCGACACAGTGAGATGACTCACTATTCAAAGCTGTGGCGGGATATTAGAATCGAGATACAAAGCCGAGGTGATTCACAATGCCGGATACTCAAGAAGCTCAAAATAGTGACGGGGATACCATGACAGTGAAGCAGGATTGAAACAGCGACGGTGACGAACGCGTTCGTGAAGCAACGTCAGGCTCTCCTTCATTTTATTCAAGACTTCACTCGGGATACAACATGGCGCAGCTCTAGCTTTGCCTCGCCGGTAGTGCTAGGTGGATTTCCTAATATCAGGGAATAAAACGAGTTCTCCTTTGCTGCAAAAGTTGTTCAACCAGTTCCGATGGACTGAAAATGTTCCTACCAGGCACGTCGAAGAATCTCGTCCAGGTATACCTGGAAGATTGAATGGTACACCTCGGGCTCACGCCGTCATACCCAACGGGAGTCATCTCGGTAACACCTCGGGTTCACACCGACATGGTTCTTTAATGGTTCTTTGATGCCGAGATGATGAAATACTCTGATATGGATTTTGAAACCCGTTGGGATCAGTTTGCCGGATGCTCATTTGAGTTCATCAAACCAACGTTAAACCAACATGAGGAAGAGATACCGAGTCAGGGATTTTAGAGAAGCGTGTGCCGAGATGGTTGGGTGCCAAGTTGATGGTGTGCCCAGAAGTGTTAGTAGTCTTGTCCTTCTTGAGATGGTGATATGCCGACATGATGATGTTTTTTCTTTTACTAGAATCGTCATGCGCCACTTCCTAAAGTCGGCATCCAAGATCATGAGAGGGACCCGTTGCCTAAAGTCGGTAAGCCGAGATTGTTCAGTGCCCATGAGGCCGGTTTCCCTGCCGAGATACAGGTTTGTTTCCATCTATTTCCATCCGTAGAGCCGAGGTGCAGGGGTCTTTTTGATCCAGGATTGCAGTGTGCAATCCGAGATAACCAATGCCGAGATCACTGAACCCGGAAAATCAGTGAAACCGAGATCCTGGGAATAGATTATTTCTTTCTCGATTTCCCAGTGTTTAAGCATGGTGAAGCAATAACGGCGTCTCTCACCTCTGGGCCTGTAGATATCTGTTTAGGATGACTCAGTTGCTGTCATTATAAAATCTGAGATCAGCAGTTGAAATCGAGATCGATGAGAGCAGTGGAGCTCGAGTGTATGCCGACATGCCCATTATTAGTTGAATGAAATCTATTTCATTTGGCTATTGGTAAATTCTGGATGCGGGCTTCTCATGCTCGCCAAGTGATCGTTGGAATGCCCCACAAAGTATGTGCTGGTTTTGATATGGATTCCCCAAAGGTTTAGTCAGTAATCCTTTGGTGGTTTTTCGATGGAGAATGCAACTGTGCTGCAGAATTTGACGGTTTTGATAATTGGAATTCTCTTCATGGGGAGAATGAATCAAATGCAAGTATTAGGTGTTACAGGGTCATCAGAAAAATGATTCATCTTCTTTACTTGGATTTTTACTAAGAAAGCGTCAACTGTAAGTGTGAAAAAGTTTAAGGCAAGGCAACGGAGAACCAGACCTTTAATAGCCAATGTTGACTTAAAAAAAATTATGAAAGTGTTTGGCATATCTATGTGCCTTGCTCACTTCAAAAGAAGCCAAGACTAGATGAGTATGTCAAAGAATTCATTGATTGTAGTGTACTCCACGTGGGGGTACAGCTCTGATGTGATCTCCAAATATGAAAGCAGAATATATAAACAGCTTTTCAAATTTGTTTGGGAAAATAGTCTCTTTAATGATCTTGAGCAACTCTTCTTCCAACACAAGGCTTCTCAAGCTTCTTCCCAATTTTGGCTTCCAATAAGTCTATTACCCCATGAAAAGGAATTAAGCAGAGTTACAGAAAAGCTCATGCATGAAAAGCGGAACAGTGGAAAGTTTCCTGATGTTGTTATTGCTATTTCAAGAGTTATGGAGGCTACTGATGTCTTCATAGAAATGCTTCAGTCTGAATATACTCCAAATTGTGGCACCTACACAATCTATAGGGAGCATCTCATTAGGTCAGAAAAATGAGAAGAAGTCGTTGAGATCTTTTAAGCAGATGCAAGAGACTTGGTGGCGACCATTACCTCGGATTATGTCTGATTAAAATGAATCTTGGGAAGGCTCATCAGTTTTAATGAGTTTATGTGTGGTGAAAAGGCATGAAATTAAGCACTCAAGGAGTGGCTCTGCCAAACGCTGCTGAAGATAAATAATTGCCTTGCTTGTTGCAGCATATACGAGCCAAGCCCATTCTTCTTTATTCAATATTGTTTATGATATTCATCTGCAAAGGCTATGGCTGGAGATAACACAATCAGGTACATGCTCGTATTCTTATAAAACGGCTATGACCAAAATGATATTGGTGGGTCCCACCATGTAAATGTATTGAAAGACCGCCTTCATTAAGAAGCTGCTATAATAGCCGTAAAAATTAATGACTTATAGATTTCAATAAGCCTCTGCACATGTCACCATGGAAAAGTACGCTTATATTGTTCATACATTAATTTTCATGTTTCACTGTGCATTGAAAGCATTGGTTCATATTGGCTCATTTATCCATGAGTTTCATGAGTCTGAAAAGGCCAAGAGCTATAGGACTTTTGTTGGGGAAAAATTGTTGAACTGCTAGCTATGCCGCCAGGTTTAAACATGTAGGAATATGATGTATATAAACCCGTTTCCGAAAATCATGTTGAAGGAAAACATGTATGAATTCTGAGTAAACAAACTCGTTTTCGAAAATCATGTCCAGTTAAACAAGTATGAATTTTGAGTAAATAAACTCGTTTTCGAAAATCATGTCCAGTATAAACATGTATAAATTATGAGTAAACAAACTCGTTTTCGAAAATCATGTCAAAGCTAAGCATGTAGGAATCTGAGGTATATAAACCTGTTTCCGAAAATCATGTCAAAGATAAACATGTAGGAATTCTGAGTAAACAAACTCGTTTTCGAAAATCATGTCCAGTCTATAAACATGTATGAATTCTGAGTAAAGAAACCCGCTTTCGAAAATCATGTTCAAGTTAAACATGTAGGAATCTGAGGTACATAAATCCGTTTCCGAAAATCATGTCAAAGGAAAACATGTATGAATTCAGGGTAAAGAAACCTGTCTTCGAAAATCATGTTCAATTTAAACATATGTGAATCCGGGGTACATAAACTCGTTTTCATGAATCATGTCAAGTTTATTCTATACAGTTAAATTCGCGCTCCTTAATTGGACCCTGGATAAACAGTGGAGTTCCGTCCCTACGAAAGGGATGAAGGCGGACCCCGGTTAAACCGAATCTGGTTAAAACAGAGATCAGTGTAAGGTTAAGAAGGCGGACCCGATTTAAACTAAATCTAGTTTAAACCAGGGATCCGTGTAAAGTTAAGAAGGCGAACCCGATTTAAACCGAATCTAGTTTAAATCAAGGATCCGAGTTTAACTAAATCTAGTTAAAATCCGAGTTCCGTGTGAAGATCCCGGTAAAACCGAATCTGGTTAAAATCAGGCTCTGTGTAACGGCGACAATGCTGCCAAGACTTGAAAGCCCTTTATTGGATTATTTGTGACAGTAATGCCGCCAAATCTGTTTAAATGACTGAATTCGGGGTAAGCAAACCCGTTTTCAGAAAACATAAACCTGAAATCTCGGGGTTAAAGTATAATAACCCGGAATCTCGGGTCAACATGTAAGCAATCCCAATAATGACAAACACCTGGTCCGGGTTGGAAAGTAACACATCCTGGCAGCTCAGAAACCTGAACTACCAGGCTGGGGGGCAATAGAGTGGATAACGAGTTGTTAGTGGAAAAGTATGGTAACAATGACCGAGGTTAATGCAAAATGCAAACTCGGCAAAGTTTCGAAATACCGGAATCTCGGTGTCAAAGTAAATAACCCGGAATCTCGGTGTTAAAATATCACCCGGAATCTCAGTGATAGGGTATATCAACCCGGAATCTCGGTGATAGAGTTTATCAACCCGGAATCTCGGAGTTAAAGTTTATAAACCCGAAATCCCGGTGTTAGAGTTTATAACCCGGAATCTCGGAGTCACAGTTTATAAACCCGAAATCTTGGGTCAACACGCATGGCATCCCAACAGTCGCGAGCACCTCGTCCGGATTTGGAAATCAACACATCCCGGCAACCTATAGACCTGAACTACCAGGATGGGGGCAACAGAGTAGACAATGATTTGTTAAGTGGAAAAGCGTGATATCAATAACCGGCATTAATGCAAACCAGAAAGTTTAACGCAAGCTCGGACAAGTATCAGAAATGAGCACGTTGAACGATTTGCACAAACAGTAAGTATTTTCCATTTATTGCGATTTGCTTACATGTTATTAAATGCAGGAATATAAACCAGACAATTAGCCCGGGAAAAGTGCTACGAAAGCAAAGTCGGATTCAGGGGATCTCGGAAAAGTAGTCAATTAATCTCGGCAGCTCAGAGACCTGAACTACTGAGCTTGGGGGCAACTGTTATGGAATCAAATATTACGCTCGTCATAAGTATGGCCCAACAGGAGACTTCCAATACATTTGGGCTTGGAGGCACAAGAGGCCCAACAAGTCCAAACCCTAACCCTAAGGTAGCCTCTATATATAGTTGGTTAACCTAAAGAGGTACACATCTTCTAAACTCTCTCCTTTACGATTCAACTACACAGAGCACACACCCCACCCCCTTTGGTGAAAGCCTTCATGTGTGCGCGGAGATCATCGATCCTCTCAGGTATCTCATCCATGGATACCTTGGGAGAGAGCTATTTGATCCTACATCAATATATCAGCCCACCTAGGGCTAGACACTTATGTTCTACAACAGAACAACTTCATTCTCCATTAATCCAACCTATGCATCCTTCTTACTCTGTCTCATGCTTGATTCTCTTCTGATTCCTTCTCCCAAAGGCCGTGATTTCTTGGTCGAAGGCTCTCAGGATTCTTAGACCTGCCGGCCGCTACATCACAACAAGAGGGAGAATCCATGGGGGTCATTGAGGCTATTCGTGACTCTTCTGATCTCTTCAGATTTTTTTGACTCTTCAGATCTCTTTCTCCTCCTTCTCCTTCTCACCGTTGATCCGACGGAGTTTCAAGCGACTTAAAAAAACAAATCTGTGACTCAGTCAACTCGAAATCTGGGGTCACCCCTTGACTCGGACCTGTTTTCCAACCGGTTCGCTGGTTTCCGGTTAGAACCAGTCGGTTCAGTCCGAGTTTCAAAACATTGGTTGTAATTGTGATAATGTAGAGCCTTCTTGTGACCGGTGATTATTCGTGTTATGCTCCTCAAGCTAAGGTTAAACTTGGAATTGAGGTAACTGGGGTTAATTTATTCTATATGCTTGTTTTGAGGCGTAAGTTGTTTTCTAAACCTTACTTTCATATATACTACTTGTATGTGTTTTGAAAAATTATGTGTATGTTTGAATATGAAATTATTTCAGTGAAGCAGTATATTTTTCAACTTGTATATATATGTGAATAGTATTATTAAGATTGTTATTGTTATGATAGTTATGATGGTTGTTATGGGATGTTGTATATAGAATAATAATTTTGTAAGATGTTTTGAAAATTATAGCAACATATTATTTTTCTGATATGGGTTATGTTGGGTTGTGTGGAAGAGATTTAGGGTAAAATTGTCCATCGGCTCTCTCATTCCTCGCTTAGATTTTAAGTTGAGTATTTTGGGCTGACACCTCCCTGTTACAATATATTAGTGGTGGCATAGGGGGACAATATTCTTGAAGTGACTAGTTAACATTGACCATATATATTAGCACTGATAGATTCTATCATGTCCAGAAGTTATAAGGAGGAACAAGATGAATGGGTGGGGATGGTTCTAATGGTTGTTTATTATTATGTATTATTTAATTATTGAGAATATTATCATTATGTTAGTAAACCTGCTTCTCTGACTTGCAGTCCTTTCTTGCATATTTTATAAATTAATTTTGGTTAGAGGGACTTTATGTAGCATCCTAATTTTATTTTTAGGATTTAATTGTAATTATGAAATAATTATATAAGATTATTGTAAAATTGTAATTGTGAGAAAAAATTAATTAATTAAATAATAAAATAAATTTGGGGCTTATGTGGTAATTTCTCCATTTGTTAAAAAAATGGTACATGGCTGCTCAGAAGAAGAATAAAAAAAAAATGAATGATCACCACCTATAAATAACATGGGGTGACTCACCCCTCCTTTTTCTACCTATATATATAAATGTGTGTGGGGTGTGAAGGTGAGAAGGAAAAATCAGAGGAAGGGACGAGAGAAAATTGAGACCAAGGGAGAAGTGAGGAGGAGAGGAAAAGAGAAGAGAAAAGAAGAAGATTTGGGTTTTTTGATGTATGTTATTTATCTTATAAGATCATTTTACTAGTTAAATTAACTTCTTTTCAATAAACTTCCTTCATGAAAGTTGTTCTATGTATTTTTATTTTTCCAATGAACGTAATATTATGTTTGTTAGTGAAAATTTTGAGGTTATGATTTTGGATTTTTTTTGAGTTTTGATAATAGATGACTGTATATATATGTAAAAAAACGACTAATAACTAGTTTTAATCGGTTTAGATTTATTGATTTGTCGTTGTAGGAATTTAAATTAATTTTTATATTTAAGAAGTTTAGGATTTATATTCTACCGGATATTTATATCGGTTAAAAGTTGTTTAAATAATATATTTTGGGTTAGTGGAGAAATTACAGAAATTTTAATTGGTTTAGTTTTGAAATTTGAAGAATTAAATTGTTATTTTTAGTTTGTATTAGAATTATATATTATTATTATTTTTGTAATTTAAGTTATATGAAATTATAATTATGATAATGTAGAGCTTATTTGTGACCGATGATTGCTCGTCTTTTACTCATCAAGATAAGGTTTAGCTTGGAGTTGAGGTAACCAGGGTTAATTTATTTCATATGCTTGTTTTGGACTGTAAAGTGTTTTCCAAACCTTACTGTCATATGTACTAATGGCACGTGTTTTGAAAAATTAAGCATATATCTGAATATGAAGTTATTTTAGTGAAGTAGTGTATTTTCCATTCTGTACGTATATATGAGTGAATGCTGTTATTGAGGTTGTTATTGTGGTGATTGTTATGATGTTTATTTTGGGTTGTTGTATATGGAATAACAAATTGTACGCTTTTTGGGTAATTGTTGTGCCGTACCATTTATCTGTTATGGAAATGTTGGGTTGTGTGGAAGAGATTTAAGGTAAAATTGTGCCCATCGGCTCTCACATTCCTGGCCTGGAATTTGAGCTGAGTGTTTTAGGCGGACACCTCCCTGTTATGGTATATCGATGGTGGCACGGGATGAGACAGTGTCCTTGAAGTGACTAACTAACCCTGACCAGGTATACTAACACTGATAGGTTGTATCACGTCCAGAAGATATAAGGAGGAGCAGGATGGTTGAGTGGGGAATGGTTCTAATTATTGTTAATTATTATGTACTAATTAATTATTTGCTGTTGATTTTATAATTATATTAGCAAACCTGCTTCTCTAACTTGCAATCCTTTCCTGCATATTTGATAAATTAATTTTGCTTACTGGGACTCTATGTCTCACCTCGTCATTATCAATATTTTTCAGGTGAGACCTCTAATTTTACTAGAGGACAAGGGAAGCAACCAGAGGCATAATAAGTTGCGAGCTTTGTAAGCTTCTTTTGGTATTGGTGTCATATGGATCTATATATTGCCATTGTAGGGCCCTCATGTTTTTGAAATAGTATATTAACTATTTTGGGATGATTGTTTTTTTGATGTTGAACCGAAGGTTTTATTTTATACACTATAATATTTTAGTGGATCCACAATCAAAACTTGTGTGGAAAATGTTTTGGCGTAAACCCTTTCTTGTGGATTTGGTGTTGAAAGGCTCGTGGGCTGTGTATTCTTCTGTTTGATAATTGTGCCTAGAGTTACAGATTTTCTGTAGCGAGTTTGTGGGTAGAATTTGTGCCCTGGACTCTGATGTGCTTATTTTGAAAAGAAAAGGGTTTTCCTTAATCACTTGTTAATCCAGTTTTGTGAAATCATTATGGTTAATTAATGATTTGTCAGGAATGATCTTTTCACTTTATGTCTAGCCCGTTATTATTATTTTTCAGGCAAGACCTCTAATTTTATTAAAGGCCAAGGGAAGCAACCAGAGGCATAGGAGTTGTAAGCTTTGTAGGCCTCTTTTGGTATTGGTGTTGTTTTGATTATTATATTGTCAATTTAAGGCCCTCGTGTTTTTGAAATATCCTATCTAAGATAACTATTTCGGAGTGACTGTTTAACTATTGTTGGGCTGGAGGCTTTATTTTATATATTTTGATAATTTCGGTGGCATAATCATATATTGTGTGGAAATTATTTTGTGTAGACCCTTTTGTTATGAGATTTAGTGTTGTGAAACTCGTGGACTATGTTTTTTACTGTTTGTTAACTGTGCCCAGAGTGATGAATGTCTGTAGTAGGTTTGTGGGCAGAATTTGTGTTTGGACTTTGATGTGTGTGTTTTTGGAAAGAAAAAAAATGTTTTCCATAATCACTTGTTTATCCGGTTTTGTGAAAACATTATGGTTAATTGTTGTTTAGTGAGTAAGGGTCTTTTCAATTGTGATAGTAAATTGGCCACTCATATAGCAACAAACCCAGTCTTTCATGAATGTACCAAACATATTGATATTGATTGCCATAGAGAAAAATTGTCAAATGGAATGATTTCTTTTGAGCATGTACATGCAGGAGAACTAATAGTGCATGTCTTAACAAAAGCCTAAGGAGGGCCACAACATACTTACATTCTTGACAAGTTGGGCACTTGTGAATATAGAGTTCCCAACTTAAGGAGAAGTTTTGACCAAAACTTTTGGTTTTTATTATAAGTTCAATTTCAAAGTAATAAATATAGTACATTTTTAACAATTTTGCCTTTATTAATTACAATAAGCAAAAAGAATTTATTGATGTTGACTTTTGAAACCAAATTATAAATAAAGGTAAAATTAGAAATTTAACTCATAATTAATGAGTTAACTAACTCTTCTTAATATGTTAGAATTAATTAAATTGAACTTATAAATAAGACCATAGTAGTTTATTTTTCTGATGAATCAATAATATATATCTCTAGTCCTATTTATAAGTCAAAATTAACTACCAACTCTCACATACCAAGAAGAGTTAGTTAACTCATTAATTATGAACTAAATTTTCAATTTTACCGTTATTTATGATTGATTCCAAAAATCAACATGAATAAATTCTTTTTATTTAGGGATAAGGTGTAGATTAGCCAACGAAGTATTATGTTAGGAGCATTAGGCACAAAAATGTTTTGAAGGGAGTAACAATACCAATGAACAATTGAAATGGAGCAAAAATAGCAATGAACAATTTTTTTTTAAGGATCAAAATTTTTGGTCGAAATTAACTTATAAATAGAACCAAAAGAGTACTCCATCTGGTCCTTATTATAAGACATCAACTAACAATTCTCACAAACCAATAAAAACAGTTAAAATCAATAAAGATGTCCTATAATTTAAGTAACTTCCAATATTACCCCTACTAATTGTTACTCTTACTCACTACCCTTATTAATTATGAGTATACATACATGAAAAAAAACAATTAATGCTCCTTGAAAATAAGGAAGTACCTTATAAAAATAACCAAATACATTTGATAGTTGGTGCCTTATAATAAATATCAAAGAGAGTAAATGCTATCGGTTTCTTTCATCAAATACCTATGGGTACCCGTACCATTGGCCGCATAGGTAGGCGCCGCTCCAGGTTCCTTTAAGATGAGGGGCTGCAGGTGGAGCACGTAGCGATCACAATTTCCATACACTGTTACCCACTGCCATTAATTTCTTCTTCCACTTATTGGTCCCCAACAACATCAAAAAAAACATCACTTTGCCACTCGAAACGCCTCACTTCCTTTAACATATCCTCGTAAAGCATCATTTCATTAATTTCGTCCCCAACACCAAAATAAATAAATAAATAAATAAATAAATAAATAAATAATTGCCTTGACTGGAACGTTTCTATGCGAAATTTTCATTTCGAGGAAAAAAAAATCAATTATCATCCGTCTTTGAATTAATTTACTACCTTCCACTGCTAAATATCAGAGTTAGTTGATTTTTTCAGAAAGGTTAAAAAAAACAAATTGAGTTATTTAATTATATTATATATTGTGTATGATTAAATTATATACCAAGGAAAAATTCCTTTTAGATTCTAAGAAATCAAGAAAATGTCAAAACAGTTCCATGAAAAATTTAAATGTCAGAAAAGTCCTGCTAACAACTTCTTCTGTGAGATTAACAACTCTCATCTAGGGGATTACCAACTCCATTTATGGGATTAATAACCCTTTAAGATTTTTTTGACCTCTGAATTTTCTTAAGAACTTTTTTAACATTTTCTTGATTTTTTAGAACTTAAAAGGAATTTTCCCTTGATTTTTTTTAAGGATAAAAGGAAGAGAAGGAACTAACGGAGTTGACACGAGTGACAAGTAACTTGTATCGTTTAAGTAAGATCTCGAGTTCACTTTTGACTTAAAAGAAATTTTTCCAAAAATCAATCACAGAATGTTTAGGAAACACGGTTAAAAAAAAAAAAAAAAGTAAACATGGATCCATCTCTATATATATAAATGCCGGCATCATTTCAACAAAACCACCGAAACTTACCTTTAGCTAACTCTGATCGTCTTCAATATCTCGGTTGTGTTTCTCAAGCAGAGTCATGGCTGGAGGCTGGCTTGATCGGAAAAGACACGTGGCAGTCTTCGCCGAAACTTACCTTTAACTAATTCTAATGCCTTATAATTTTTTTTTTTGCTTAGAAAATGCCTTATAATAAAGATAGAAGAAAGTGTATGATTTTCTCTTGGTCGGTCAACTTCATCAAATACCTATGGGTGTCGAACCTTCCATTGGCCCCATAGGTAGGCGCCTCTCCAGGTTCCTTTAAGACGAGGGGCTGCAGGGGGACCACGTAGCTGTCGCCAGTTCCATACACTGTTACCTTCTCCCCACTTCCATACACTGTTACCTTCCCCCACTGCCATTAATTTCTTCTTCCATTTATTGTCCCCATCAACTTCCTTTAACTTAACATAGTTGGCATAGATGGTAAGGAATCCAAGACTAGGTCCTTGGATCGTGGGTTCGATCCCTTCTGCCGTTGCTGGGACTTATTTGGTAGGCGATCTCGTAAGTGCTCATAGAGCCTGGGGTCGTGCCCTGGCCTTGGTGGGACCCCTCCAAAACTTTTATATATAAAAAAAAAAATATCTCGGTGTTAGTCTTTATTATAAGCTACCAACTAGTAATTTTATTTGATCATTTTTATAAGATATTTGTTTATTTCCAATGAGCATGAATTACTTTTTCCTATATATGTCCCTAATAAATAAGGGTAGTGAATGAGAATAATAATTAATATGATATTACAGTTTAGGGTAATTAGTAGGAATAATATTGAAAGTTACTTAAATTATAGGACAACTTTATTGACTTTAATTGTTTTTATTTATTTGTGAGAATTATTTGTTAGTGTTTTATAATAAGAACGAGAGAGGGAGGGAGTACTCGAAAAGTCTCCCTTCGTTAATTTGATCCCCAACACAAAAAAAAAAAATAATAATAATAATTGCCCTGACCGGAACGTTTCTCTTTCGAGGAAAAAGAGAAATTATCATCCGTCTTTGAATTGATATGCCATTTTCCACTGCTAAATATAAGAGTTTGTTACCTTTTTCAGGTTAAAAAAATCAATTAAATTATATATTATGTATGATTAAATTATATATCAGTTTATAAACTAAATAAATTATTTAGAAAAATAAAAAATACTCATTCCGGTCCTAATTATAGAAACAATTTTTTTAGTGTAAATTGCATTAAAAAAATGTTCTTATAATTAGGATCGGAGTTATGAATTATTAAAAGACAAATATCAAAAGAAGCTACAATTATGTGAAGTTGCATCACGGAAGAGACCAAATATATGGTTAGTGAAGATCATATTATATATAATTATACAAATTTAATACTACATCCGATCCTAATTATATGAACACTTTTATAGTACAAATGGTACTATAAAAGTGTTCCTATAATTAGGACAGGAGGGAGTACTACCTCCAGTCCTAATTATAAGACATGGTTGACTTTTTTGTTGTTGAGAGATTAAAGAAGCTAAATAAGTTACTTAATCATTTCATATGTTGCATATCTTTAGATTATATATTAGTTTATTAGTTAAACTAATTAGTTTGAAGAAAAAATTAAAATACTCTAAAGTAATTGTTCTGGTGTAGAACTCTGATGTCCGGCCTATTGGAGGGCCGGTGATTTGATATAGGATCTAGATGCTCCTCCTGTATGCTTATAGGGCAAGCGTCCAGGAGAAGATGTGATCACGGTACACAAGCGGGCGTTTCGCCTAAAGGGTCTTGTGTGTGCGTGTGTGACCGAATGAAGATTAATCGGGGATTAGAATGTGCGTACCGTGCGCCTATCTCCTCTGTCTATATATATAGAGTGTACCTGGTCGGTTGACGCCTTGACTCCCATGTTGTGCGTGTCCAAGGATTGTGCAGATCATCCTGGTCGTGGCTGGGATCGTGCCAACCGCCTTGGTCGTGGCTGGGTCCCACGGTTAGTGGGTTGTGACCACTACGTGGATTGCCCCCTGCGCTAGCTAGTGAGATAGTGGGTCTTGACTAGGTCCGTAACAGTTGCCCCCAAGCTCGGTTGTTCAGGTCTATGAGCTACCGAGTTTAGTTGTTTGCTTGACTAGAGTACGGATGTCTGAATTTTGTTGATCGCGAGATAACATGATATCATTGCCCCCAGTAGGGTTGTCCAGTGTGCGGTCGGCACCGGGGTGGATATCTTTGTTGAATCCGGGTCGTATCGAAGTTACTACCACTCGTTTCACTTTGAGAAAGCATCTATCCGAGCTTCAAAGAACTTCGGAGTTACTTGTCTGTCGATTCCTCTTCTCTAAGTCATCATTAGTTTCTGCCAGCTGGCATCCTCGACTGTCGTGAAGCCGAACTGAGGGGATGTTAGCCTATGCGGCCCTTGGCGCATTTAATGCCTGACAGACGCGCATTAAATATGCGGGAGACGTGACCCTTACTTCAGAGTGATAAGTCGCTTTTGCCCCCGTCGTTTGGGTTTTCGAAAGCTTTATACCCGCCAAGTCTATTCATTATTTCACTTTCACTCTCTTGCTCCCAAGAATTTCTCTCCTGCCGATTCACTGCCTTGACGAAGAAGTTCAATCTTGCGAGCAACTGTTTCTATTTCACAATCTCTTGAACAACCACCGTTTCTTAGGCGGTATTTGCTTCCCTATCTTTCTCTTTGTTCCGCTCCGATATGTAGTTTCTTCTTTCTATGTCTATTTGTGGACATTGGTCCAAGGCTTTGTAGTCTCTGTTTCGCTACTAAATTGCGTCTGTACTTAGTTGAATTTCTGATTAGATTTCTTCATTGAGTGAATTTCTGCGCAATCCTGTTCTCAATTCCCACATTTGTGCAAACATTCCCCTGTTTTTCGAGTAAGCCTTTTCCTCTTCTGCTCGTCGATTGTTGAGTCCTTTGGGAGAATAGTTCCAAATGTTGAAGGACATAAAAGATATGACCCCCGAAGAACTGGATGAACTACGCAAACCGTCAGGGGAAGAAGCCGTTGGTGGCTATGGGGCGATGAATCTTCTCGTCCAACATCGCAAACCGTTGCTTTAACCAATCATCACCGTGAAGGCAAGGGGAAAGCTTCTGGTGGCGGGCAGGCGAAGATTCGAGAGGGCATCTCCTCTGTAAGGGAAAATCCGAGCGTTTCCCCACACTCCGTACCAATCCGAGATTGCTTTTGAAGAAATCGCGTGTGCCTTCTCTGTCCTCCCAACCGGCCCGTACTATAATGTGGCAAGCCGGGTCCTAGGGTGAGGTGGATTCCTACATCGGCCCTGCTATGATTGTCGTATGAATGTTCGCGACTTCTTTACGTCGGGATTCTTCCACACCCGAGTTCCTTTTGGGCTCCTGCCGACACAATCTTGCCCCGGCTCCTCCGGCCGCTTCGCCGAGTCCTGCTGATTTAGACTTCAATCTTTCTTATTTGTGGAATCTCGCCTTCAATTTTTGACCTCGGGTATGCTATGACCACGGCCGACTTGGAAAATCTCCCCATGCGACTC
Organism: Acacia pycnantha; assembly: GCA_025563575.1. Taxonomy (NCBI): domain Eukaryota; kingdom Viridiplantae; phylum Streptophyta; class Magnoliopsida; order Fabales; family Fabaceae; genus Acacia; species Acacia pycnantha. The sequence goes on from JAMWYP010000015.1 coordinate 3,155,908, forward strand.
TTTTTGCCTTCCGGAAGAGGAAGAGCCTGTGTGCTCCATAAGGGAGGGGAGCCACAACTCCTTTTTCTTCTTCTACCTTGACTATGTCACCAGGCTCGGAATTCGTTTTCCATTTTCCGAATTCCAGATGGCAATCCTCCAATTCCTTGGCGTAGCTCCCTCACAGTTGCACCCCAATGGGTGGGGGTACGTGATTGCCTTTGAATGGTTTTGCAAGACCCTTGGTCTGCCTTGCACCACCTCGATGTTCTTTTACTTCTTCACTCCCCAAATGACCGAGATTCAGCAAAAGTCGAATGGGAATTTAACTGTATTGGTGTAAAGATCACCATGACGTTTCCCTAACGCTTATAAGGTGGAGCGGTCCACTCTGTTGAAGCATGAGAAGAAAGCCATTGACGCCATAACCGACCACGTGAAGGCCAATGGTACTGTTGGGGCCGCGTCCTTGGTGGCCCAGTATCGGGACGAGGCCTGGCACCAGGAAGAGCTCGTATCGCGGCCGAGTATGACGTTTCCGTTGTTTAATATTGATGTCGCTCCGTGTTTTGGTCAAGTACTATGTTTCGCTTCCTAGTAGCTAAAATAATGTCTGTTTTGTGTAGGTCTCAAAATGAAAGGGCCGCTACCGCAATATCTATCTGGCATCTCGGACCCACCTGCCAAAGGGAGAAAGAGGTCGGCAGGGGATGCGGGCAAATCCAAGGTTGGAGAGTCCTCGAAGCCGGCCGAATCTAAGAAACACAGGGTCGGCCCCTCGACCGACCGGCCTCCGTTATCCCGGCCTCTCTCTATCCGATCCTCTCCTACTGTTGTCATGCCGCCTCCCAAGTCGGTTGAGGTGGGCCTTCATCCGTGCAAACTACCTCGACTCTTCCTCGTCCTCCAAGCTGTTCTTCCCCGCTCCCTTACGTGGAGTAAAGGGATTACCGAAGAGAGCGGCGTCGCACTCTTGCCTCCTCCCCGCTATCAGAGCCGTACCCTGCTTTGGAGGCAGATGTCCGAGATATTCAAGCGGCTGGACACGCTTTTCTGAGAGGTGTCGGCCTGACCCAAGCCTTTCTCACTCTTCATCACAAGTATGTGGAGGCTGCTGTTGACATGAAGCGTGCCAGGACGGAGCGTGATGAGGCTCTGAAGCAATGGCAGGTCGCTTCTAATGAATTCCAAGCTCGCGAAGTCCAGCTGGAGAAGGTGGAATTCGCTCTGAAAGAAACCCAGGGATCTTGGGCGACTCCAATGTAATAATTGAGGGATTTAAAGCGGCTCAAGCTAAGAGCGAGGAAGAGTTGAAGGCCGTGGTGGAGGAGAAGGACGGAATTAGAGGCGAGGAGGCGTCCTCAAAGCATATGACGGCGGAGATAGCCGGTGCAAGAGTTCTTTGCTAGGATCCGTGGTTGAGGCGTTTAAGAACTCCACGGCCGAGATCCAAGCTTTGAACCGGGGTCGAGCTCAACACCACGGGCATCACTTTCGATCCTACGTTGAAGATGGGCGGATCGTCCCTTATGTGGATCCTCCGGTTGTCTCAGAGACCCGAGTTGATGGTGATGCGGCCGAGCGGGGGTGAAGAAGTCTCGGCTGTCCCCAAGCTTGTGGGTTGATTTTATTGTTTGCGGCTTTGTATGTTTTGTCCGGTTGTGTTCTGGGTATTTGACTTTTGAGCAGTTGGTCAATCGGTTCACTTTGCATACGATTAATAGTAGATGGTAACCTAGCAATCATAATGCGTTATATAAGAATCTAACTTTACCGAGTTATTGCGGTCGCTGCATGACATTTTCTATTGATACCCCGGAGTAAATATGCGTGTCTGGGCTGCGATAGCTATCCAGACCTATTTTGCTCAGCTGAAAAGCTGGTAATAATTTTATCTTGAAGAAGACAACTTTGGAGTTCAACAAATACCCTCGAACGAGACAGAATATAAGCTCCTCTCTCAAGAGTTTCCCGAACGCGATAAGGTCCGTCCCAATTAGCCGCAAGTTTGCCGTCCTTGGAATTCTTGTTTCCGATGTTAGCCCTTCTGAGGACCGAGCTGCCGGGTTGGAATGTCCGTGGTCTCACCTTCTTGTTATAACGAGCGCGATCAGCTGCTTCATTGCAATATCCCGACGGTGGGCGGTGACCGTGCCTCATCGGCCGAGATCCAACTCGGCGCTAACGCCTCACTATTGGCCGTTTCTCCTTGTGATAAAATGCTCTTCTGCGCCAAGACATCATCCCAATTTCGACGGAATCATGGACTCACGGCCGTAGGCCGGCTGTAAGGAGTTTCTTGAGTGGATGTCTGAGCCGTTGTTCGGTTTCCCCAAAGAACAAAGGGTAGTTGATCAGCCCAAGAGGTGTCAGCCTCCAGCATACGTTTCTTCAAACCATCAAGAATGACCTTATTGGCGGCTTCAGCTTGCCCGTTAGACTGCGGGTGCTCCACGGAAGCAAAGTGATGCTGTATTCCGTATTCATAAATCAAATCACGGAACCCGACTCCGGTGAGCGAGTTCCATTATGCATTACTATCTCGGCTGGTGCTCCAAATCGCGTGATTATATTGACTTCAACAAATCGTTGTACACGGGCCGAGGTAATCGTAGTGAGAGGTTCAGCCTCAATCCATTTGGTGAAGTAGTCCACTGCAACAATTAGCCATCGTAGTTGCCCAGGTGCGGTCTTGAATGGACCAAGGATGTCCATGCCCCATTTGTAAAAAGCCACGGGCCGAGATCAAATGAAGCTCGGTAGGGCGCCCAAATGACTCTAGAATGTTTCGCGGCTATCACATTGTTTAACGAGGGTCTTAGCGTCCGCTTCTAACGTTGGCGGTAATAACACTGCTCGAAGGGTTTTTCGCGGCGCCTTAGCCCCATATGCCGACCGTTAGCCCCTCCATGTATCTCGGCCAGGACATATCCTGCTTTATTCGGATTCAAACACCTTAACATTGGAGAGTGTAATCCCTTCCGATAAAGTTGATCCTCGACCATTGTATACTTGGCCGCGTCCCGAACCAACATTTTCACTTCTATTGCATCCTTTGGGATGATTCCACGCTCGAGATAGTCTTCAATTGGCTTTTTCAAATCTGCTTCAATCGAAATAGCCATCATGCACACTGGATCTTCAAGATTCTTGAACAACTGTGCGATGGCATCCAGCTTGCTTAGTACTTGCTAACTTTGACAAGATGTCGGCTCTTATGTTGTCTCCCCGAGGGATATGAGTGACGGTGGCTTCATCAAAGTCTGACATTATATCCTTGGCTTTTAAGAGATACTTTGCCATTAGAGGTAGCGGCCCTTTGCCTGATACGTACCCTCGATCTGAGACGCCACAAGTTGGGAGTCGGTGAAAACCTTAACTCTTGTGGCCCCATTTTCCTTGGCTTGAAGAAGCCCGGCTATCAAAGCCTCATATTCTGCTTGATTGTTCGAAGTAGGGAAGTTAAGATGCAACGAATGCTCAATCGTAACCCCCTCTGGACTCTCAATGATGACTCCAGCTCCACTTCCTTTAACATTCGACGATCCGTCAACATAGACCTTCCATTCTCCCGACCTCGCATCATCCGTTTTAGGAACCGGGGTGAGCTCTCTGATGAAGTCGGCTAACGCTTGTGACTTGATTGCATGGCGAGCTTCATAGGTAATGTCGAACTCGGAGAGTTCTATCGCCCAATTTGTCATCCTCCCGCTAGGTCCGGCATGTAGGACTTGTCGAATCGGGTGGCTTGTTCTAACAACAATATGGTGACCTGGAAGTACGGTCTTAATCGACGGGCCGCCATGAGTAAAGCGAATGCCACTTTTCCGGCTTCGATATCGGACCTCGGCATTACGCAAGGTTCTGCTGACAAAATATATTGGGATTTGTCCGTGCTCCGCCTCTCTTACCAGGGCCGCGCTGACGGCCTCCTCGCCAATGGACAAATAAAGGTAGAGGCTCTCACCAGGTAAAGGTTTGGAGAGGACGGGGGGATTGGCCAGACATTGTTTTATTTCTTCAAAGGCAGAATCGCATTTCGAATTCCACTCCACCGACGCTTCCTTCTTTAAAAGCCTGAACATGGGCAATGCCTTCTCCGCTGATTTTGGCAAAAATCTAGTTAGAGCGGCCGACCTTCACGTGATTTGTTGTACCTCTTTTTGTTGCTCGGAGCCTTCATCTCCATCACCGCCCTGCACTTGTCGGGTTGGCTTCAATGCCTCGGTTAGTTAGCATGAAACCCGGGAACTTTCCCGAGGGGCCAAAAGCACACTTGGCCGGGTTGGTCGAATCCTGTAGGTTACGAGTTTAGCGAATGTCCGCTCCAAGTCTTGTATATGACGTTGTTGGTCTAACGTCTTAACGATCATGTCATCTATGTAGACTTCCACATTACGACCGATCTGGTTTGCAAAGACCTTATTCATCATCCTTTGATATGTAGCTCCGGCATTTTCAATCCGAAAGGCATGACGTTGTAGCGATAATTAGCTCTTTCGTTAATAAAGGCCGTCTTTTCACGATCCTCCGGGTACATTGCTATCGATTATATCCGAATACGCGTCCATAAAGGATAGGAGCCGGAATCCGACGCATTGTCCACCAATTGATCGATGTTCGGCATTGGGTAGGAGTCCTTCGGGCATACCTTATTCGGAGTTCTTGTGTCTGTACAAACTCTCCACTTCCCATTTGGCTTCTTTACCATTACCACATTTGATAACCGGGTTGTATATTGAATTTCTCGAATAAATCCGGCCTCCGGTAATTCTTGGACGTGAATGTCCAATGCTTTCCTTTTTTAAGTCCGTGGTTCCTCTTTCTCTGCGATCTGGGATTGAGCCCGGATATACTTCTAGTTTGTGACAACAGAACTTTGGGTCTATTCCAGGTACTTGAGATGAATTCCAAGCGAAGACATCCGATTCTTCCTCGGGAACTCCACCAAAGCGCTTTTAAGTTCGGAGACGGTGTTTGCCGATCTTAGTGGTGCAGAGAGGGTCTCCTACCACCAAATCTTCCGGGTCTCCTGCCGGCTCAGGCGCACTTCCTCATCGCGGATGTCTAACTCCACGGTATTAATTTCATCATCCGGAGAATCCCGGTCGAGTGGTCCGGATAGGCGTCTCTTTGGGGCTGCGACGAGGATCCGCCCTCCCCTATTCGCGGTTTCGAAGTAACACTGTCGAGACTCTTTGGTCCCCAGTTACCGTGACCACGGTTCCTTGGTCTGCCGATCACCTTGAGTTTTGATGCTTAGTGGATACCGGCATGTCCCATTTATCAATGGTCGGCCTTCCCAAGATTATGTTGTAGGGTGAAACGAACTCGGCCACTATGAACCGCACTCTTTCCAGACTTGAAGGCGCTTTTAACTCCTAGGGTGAACCGGAGGTCGATAAACCCCTTCGGACGTGACTGTTCTCCATTAAACCCGATGAGGGTTGTCTTGCACGGCTTCAAGTCTTCCCGGTCCAGGCTCATTCTTTTGAACGCCTCCTAGCTTAGTATGTCGGCCGAGCTGCCGGCGTCCACGAATATCCGCTTGACTCGGCAATTGACCACTATCCCGTGATCACTAGCCCGTCTCGATGGCCGGGGACAACGTCCACGAGGTCGTCACTCGTGAAAAATAAGGGCGAACGTCTTGGCTCATTATGATATTCCTTGAATTTTGGTCGGTCTCTAACGGATAGGACTTCTCGGAGGTATTTCCTTCGGCGGCTCATAGTATCTCGCCTCCGCCCATTGCTCCGTACGATCACGTTACGGTCGAATTCCGCTTCGGAAATTCGTCATCGACCTCAAGAGCCTTGCGCTTATCGTCCCCTTTTTGACCTTAGGGAGGGACTCTGCTGCGGTTCTTGTTTTTCGTTTTCCACCTTTCCCTTGATACTCTATGACATATTGTTGAAGTTTTCCTTCACGAACAAATCGTTCGATTGCATCACGGAGCTCGTAGCATTCATTCGTTGTATGGCCTCGCCCATCATGGAATGATCAGTATTTGACTGGTCTACCCGGATCTTCGATAGGACAGACGAGGTCGGTCCACCTTCTTCATCTCGGTTGTTGACACCTCCTTCCACACTTGAGGCAGAGGCACGGTCGGGCTGCATATTTCTCGTACTTGCTCCGTGATCAAACTTACCACCCGGCTCTTGTTTTCGCTCCCCTTACTGCGGGAGTCCCTATTTACGGTGTCGGTGAAGTCTCGACCACGGGAGGGTGGTTCTGTCTTGGTCCCGCCTCGGATTGGGGTTGTTTGCCATTCGCATCTGCTCAACGTCCAAGTACTTCTTTGAGCGGGTTATGAAGTCGTTAAGATTTTTGCGCGCTCCTTTAGGAAAGATTACGCGGGCGGGACTCTTTATCGAGGCTATCCACCAACAAGTGAACGTGTACGTCCTCGTTGAGTCGCGCGCTGTGGGAACCGGGCGTTTTGGATTTCCTCCGAGAAAAAGCTATTGTGCATTTGGCTGACATATCTTCGCCGCTGGAACCCATTTGGAGGAATCGCCTGTCACCTCGATTGCTCCTGATCATAGGTCGGCCTTCTTCGTCCCGGTGTGGGTTTCTCCTATTGGCACTCCTACCCGGGGAAGCCCGCCTCCTGCTATTAGCGGTTTGTCTCTGCTTGTCTGCGCGACTAGCGGAGCTCTCGTCTTCGTCATCCTCTTTCCACGTTCTATCTTCCCGGTCCAGTGCTAGAAAGAGCACGGTTCCGTTTTCTCCCGCTCTTCCGCTCGGCGGTAGTGAAGGGTATGACGCTTGTCTATGTTGTCTACCCGCCTCATTATCGCAAGCATCCCGGCTTGGAGAGAACGAAAATCTGGTTCGGCGGGTGGGATGTCTCGGCCACCGGATTGGAGTTACGGGCCCCACGATCTTGGTTTCGTGGGCCGAGGACTCCGTGTCGGACGGGTTGTCCTCACGGTTTTGTTCGTTCTTTGGGAACCAAAGGTTCCTCACAGGCGAGATAGCCGGTCCTCCTCCTCTGCCTGGTCGTCCTCGTACGGGTTGATCGAGTGTTTGTTACGGGGTGGTTGTCGTGGTGGTTGACGGGTCTCACGGCTCGGTCGGCCTCCGATTGTCTCCGGCTAGAAGCACGAGTGCTAATCCTCATGGTCAAGGGAATTGAAGTTTACCAATCCCCACGGTCGGCGCCCTTTGTTCTGGTGTAGAACTACGATGTCCGGCCTATTGGAGGCGGTGATTTGATATAGGATCTAGATGCTCCTCTGTATGCTTATAGGGCAAGCGTCCGGGAGAAGATGTGATCACGGTACACAGCGGGGGCTGGGTCCCACGGTTAGTGGGTTGTGACCACTACGTGGATTGCCCCCTGCGCTAGCTAGTGAGATAGTGGGCCTTGACTAGGTCCGTAACAGTAATTTAATTAGCTTCTTTAATTTCTCTACAAAAGTCAATTAGGTCTTATAATTAAGACCGGATGGAGTATTTCTAATGTTCTCTAAACAGAGTTAATTAAGATTAACCTTTTATGGTGTGTTTGGTTTGAAGGGGGAGACTAATATTAATTTTAAAGGCTAATATTAGAATTGATAATTGACTTATTAGACTAATATTAATTTGGCTAAAGTATACTTTTAGTCCTTTAAGTTTTACATAAGACATATTTTTAGTCCCTTAACTTTATAAAGTATACTTTTGGTCCTAAAATTCTAACACCGTTAATGTTGCTAACGGAAAATGCTGACTCAACGAATTCAAGTGATGACTAATGACATGCAATTACATAAATTTTATATATTCTTCAATTTACTCATATTTTAAATTTAAATTTAATAACATTTAATTACACAGTCATCACTTAAATTTATACCGTTATCATTTGAGTTTGCATTTTCCGTTAGCAAAATTAACGGTGTTAGAATTAGAGGACCAAAATTATACTTTATAAAGTTAAGGGATCAAAAGTATAACCCATATAAACTTAAAGGACTAAAAATATACTTTATCCTATTAATTTTAAAGGCTAATATTAATCTTATCCTTCAAAAAACTCAATCCCACAAGGTTTACGAAACACGGTAAAAAAAACAAAAGTAAACGGGCATCCATCTATATATATATATAAATGCCGGCATCATTTCAACAAAACCATCGAAACTTACCTTTAACTAACTCTGATCGTCTTCAATATCTCTGTTGTGTTTCTCAGGCAGAGTCATGGCTGGAGGCTTGTTTGATCGGAAAAGACACGTGGCAGTCTTCGCCTTCCCCTACGGCACCCACGCCGCTCCTCTGCTCAACCTCGTCGTCAAGCTAGCACGTGACGCTCCGCACGTGACCTTCTCCTTCTTCACCACCCAACAGAGCAACCATTCCCTCTTATCTTCCAAATCCTTCGGCAAAACCATCCCACAAAACATCATGTTCTTCGCTGTCTCGGACGGCATCCCCGACGGACTCGACCTCACCCACCACCACCCTTCACGGCGGCTGGACTTGTTCCTCGAAGCTGGCCCTCAGAACCTGAAACAGAGTCTGGATATGGCAGTTTCAGAAATTAATATGAGAGTGACATGTGTGATTTCTGATGCCTTCGTCACTTCTTCTCTTGTTCTTGCTCAAGAATACGGTGTGCCTTGGATTGCTCTTTGGACATCATATACTTGTTCTCTCTCTGCTCACTTCTACACAGAATTGATCCGCGAAAAGTATCGTGTTCGTGATGATGATGAAGAAGATGGAAGCTTGGCCTTCATTAATCCTAGCTTCTCCAAGTTTCGAACCCAGGATTTACCTGAATCTATTGTACGCACTTTTCTCTTCCGTTTTGAATCTGAATCTTTATGGCTGACAGCTTCTTATCACGGATGCAACCAATAGATTTTAAATCTTTTATCTGTGTTATAAATGCCCTTATTTTTCTGGTAAGGGTCAGTTTCACTCACAAAACTTAAATTCTAATTTTAAGTAAGGGTCTTTTCATTGACTAAACTTAAATTCTAATTTTACTCTTAGGGTGCAGTGAAATTGACTGTTGCTACTGAAATTTTTCCTTTTTATATGTTGTAGATACTCAAAGATGAAGAAGAAGAATCTGCCTTTTCCAAAACACTTGCTTCAATGGGAAGGGTGCTTCCAGAAGCTGAGTCCGTAGTGGTTAACTTCTACGAGGAACTAGATCCACCTGAAATGGTTCAGGATCTGAGGTCCAAGATGAAGTCTTTAATATACGCAGGTTTTCTGAATCTCTCCCTCCCACTTCCGCCGCCGCCTCCGGCGGACACCGACCAGACGGGAAGTTTGCTGTGGCTAGACGAGCACAGTGCGAAGTCATTAATATATATCAGCTTAGGAACAGTGGTTTCACCTCCTCCTCATGAGATCGCCGCCCTTGCAGAGGCCCTTGAAGAACTCGAAGACTTTCCATTTCTCTGGTCCCTCAAAGAACATTCAAAAGCGTTTCTTCCAAAAGGGTTTCTGGAAAGAACAAGCACGAAGGGGAAGGTAGTTCCATGGACCCCCCAGACCCTAGTTTTAGCTCATGAATCGGTGGGAGTTTTCGTGACTCATGGTGGGTGTAACTCAGTGAGCGAGTCACTCTCGAGTGGGGTCCCCATGATTTGCCGGCCTTACTTCGGAGATCAGCTCATGGCGGCGAGAATGGTGGAGGACGTTTGGGAGGTTGGCGTGAAGATAGAAGGTGGGTCGTTCACGAAGAACGCGTTGATCAGAAGCTTGAAGGTTGTTCTGAAGGAGGAAGAAGGGAGGGTGATGAGACAGAAGGCTGAGAAATTGAAGAATGCTGTGATTGAGGCTGTGGGGCAAAATGGGAAAGCGGCAAAAGAATTTCCAACATTGGTTGAAATAATCTCTTGAAAAATTAAATTTATTAAAATAAAGTAACGTGTCACTTGTCATGATTGTTTTCCAATTTTACTACTGCCTCCGGTCCTAATTATAGGAGCTGTTTAACCGATTTTGGGAGAATTAAGGAGATGAGTTAAATTAGTTAATTTTACTCATTTTTCTAAAATGTCCTTATATAAATTTAAAATGACACAAGTTGCCCTAATTATAAGTGTTTCTAATTTGTCTTACGTTAGACATCCATGACATATTAGTTTAGTATATATGTATATTAGTTGCTTTTTATACAGCCATGTGTGATGTGTATACATATAGATCTAATTTCATTTCCACACGCTTTTTAATTGAAATAATGGTCTTGCTATATAAATATATATGTGTGTATACATATAGATCTATCTACATACATAAAGACACACACATATATCTACACACACATACATATAATACACACACACATACATACACATACATATATATATCTACACATATATATATTGACACATAAATACAGATATACATATATATGTACACACATATATAAATGCTCCTAATAATAAGTATAAATAGGGGTATTATAGGAAAAAATTGACAAAAGTTAAAACTTGCTCTTATAATTAAGACCAAAACAACTCCAAAATTTACTCTTATAATTAGGACAGGAGGGAATATGTTGAAAATATAGGTGAGAGAATTTGAGCAAAAAAAGAAAAGAAAAGAAAATATAGGTGAGAGAAAATATATCACATATATTCTCAATACTTATTATTAAGGGTAAATGTGAGAAATTTAATCAATTAAAAACATATTAAATGTTTTAATTTTCATTTGTTTCTTACTATGTGAGATTTAGGCAAGCCGACTTTTTATTATTATAATAAGGGTTAAAGTGTAAAAATAAATATGTGTTTTCGTAGAGGAGCGTCTACTAACAAGTGTTTTTTTTAGGTGTAAAAGTGACTATGTGGTTATAAATTAGATGCAAAAATACCGTTTGACTGGTAAGTTTGACTTTTTTTGCTGACTAGACGATGACGTGGCTTTTAAGGTACAAAAATATACATGTGGTTTAGCCAAAAGAATGCCCAATATTAAGTGTTTTTTTGTTATTTATTTATTATTTTATTATTTTGATTTCTTATTAACTTATTAATATTAATTAAATGAAAATTTTAAATATTAAATAAATGAAAAATTCAATATTTTTTTTATTAATAAGAATAATAATATAAACTGAATCTTAATACTTAGTACTTAATAATATTAACTTAATTTGAATTTTTTTAATTGAATTCAAAAAAATAAAAAATAAAATTGTCTTAAAGAACAAAATGTTTGTTATGTTTAATATCTTTAGTTTGATATGTATTTGTATTAACTCTGCTCTTTATTCACATAGTTTTTTTTCTCTCATGAAATTACTTAAAGCCTATGCTTTTCTGAATCCAATTGTAGATATTATGACAATAATACTTGTACTCTTTTTTTTTTTCTTAGCTTTTGTTTGGCAGGCAAGCCGTTGTAAGTTGTTGATGAGATACTTAATTTGAATGCTAATATTGTCCTAGAAAATTCAGAATTTATTCAAAGAACATTTTAATAATCTTGATTTATAATATTAGATAAGTTTTATTGTGTAAACTCTCTCATGTGTACTTTTTGTTTATACGGTAGTGATATTCTTTGTTTCTCTTTTCATCTCCAGATTCCTCTCTAACGATTCAGGACGTAATCCAGGACGTGAAGAATAAAAAATCATAATTTTTATTCTTTTGTTTTTTGTGTTTTCCTTGCTTGTACTTGATTTTGAAATATTCTTATTATCCATTTTTCATATTTCAATTTTAACTTTTATAAATTAGAAATATATTTCTAAATTTATTAAATTTAATATAGAAATGTGTTAAATATATAAATTAGAAATCAATATTTATATTCTATTTTGGAAATTTCAAAAATGAAAAAGAAATAAAAAATAATTATATTCTATTTATATTAATTATATAATATAATAATAAAAAAATATTGTTAATAAAAAATTCTAACAAAGAAAAGAAACAAAAAAAAAAGCTACGTCATCATCCCGTCAGCAAAAAAAGTTAAACTAACGGTCAAATAGTATTTTTGCACCTAAACAATCATTTGGTATTGATCGCTCTTTTGATCAAACCACATGTGTTTTTTTGCACCTTTGAAAGCCATGTCCTTGTCCAGTCAGCCAAAAAAAAATCAAGGGCTAAGGTGCAAAAATACACATGTACTTTTGTCAAAAAAACGCCCAGTAGCAAGTGTTTTTTTGGGGTGCAAAAGTGACTATGTGATTACAAAAGTAGAGCAAAATTATCATTTACTGTTAGTTGACCGTTATCTGATGCTGACGTGGCAGTGGGATCTGACTTCTCCATTAAAATGCTGCCACTTAGCTCCTTCTCTCTCTTCCATTCTCAACTTCTTCTTCCCTTCTTTCTCGCCACATTCTCTGCGCAGGCCGACGAGTTGAATCTGAAGGGAAGCAAAGCCACCGTCGACGATCCAAGCGTTGGTGATATGCTAGGAATTTCGTCGCTAGCGTTGAAGGTCTGTAACCCTAACCCCTTTCCTGAATCGAACTTCAATCCCTTGTTCAAACCGAAGGTCCAGATCGCCGACGTTGAAGGTCTGTAACCCTAACCCCTTTCCTGAATCGAACTTCAATCCCTTGTACAAACCGAAGGTCCAGATCTTGAATCTAGACCATCTGATTGACGATCCAGAGTAAGAGACGTTCAAATCGGATTATGGGTGGATTCTGGGTATTCCTTTGATTGCGTCGTCGACCAATTTTGGGTATTCCTTTGATTGCGTCGTCGACTGATTTCGTTCTGTGGTTGCTCTACTTCGTTTGATTTTGGTTGGGTCCTGAGTTATCGGATTATGGGTGGATTTTGGGTTCTTCATAGCGTTGATTGATTTTGGGGATTGCGTCGCACGATTCTGGTTCTGAAATCATCTGTTCATCGGATGCTGATCGTTGGGTTCTGGGTTCTTCTCCTCTAATCGTGTTTCTTGGCAACAGAGAATGCGATCAAGTTTTATGAGCATATGGGGGCCAAGGTCTTGCAGGAATGGAGGATTTGCAGGGTCACTGGTGAGGCTCCCCTAGCTTACGGCAACTGATGACTTAGATTTTTCATCATCTGGTTCATTGAGTTCTTTGTTTTTGTTTTCTCTTCATTCTGGTTTGTGTTCTTTCGTGATCTCTCTGATGTAATTGGTTAGTTATTATTTGTGTTTGTGTATTTTCACAAAACATCGAGAATGTTTCTTTTCCCAGTCGTTGCTCATCTTGGCCAATGCTTGGCTGACATCCTTGCCGGCGAACATGGCGTAGAGCGGCCTCTCACTCTGGAGGAAGAAGAAGGTCCCTGGTCAAAATGCAAGTTTTGACCAGGGACTTCAATGAAAATTTTAAAAGTTTATAGAGGGACTAAATTGAAATTTTTTGAAATGCATCCGGGGCTGAACTGTAATTTATAAAGCATTAACATCCACGTCATCGTCCATGTCATCATTTTCAGTTCAGAAAAATTCAACTAACGGTCAATGTGTACTTTTGCTCCACTTTTGTAACCACAGTCACTTTTGCACCTAAAAAAAATATTTGCTACTGGACCCTCCTCCGACAAAAGAACATGTGTATTTTTGCACATTAACCCAAAAATCAAACATAACGATTAAACGGTATTTTTGCACCTAGTTTATACCCATATAGTTATTTTTATACCTCAAAAAAGTATTTGCTATTGAACACTTATCTAACCAAAACACATGTATTTCTGAACTTAACCCTTGTAATAAAGACAAAGGTGAGTTGTTATTATTATAATAAAGACAAAGGTGGTAAATAGGAGGGAGCGATGAGTTTGGTTCAAGAAAGAAGTTGTCTCGTGATACCTGTTAGGTCATTTACAAAAGTTGGCAGGAGGGCAAAATCGGTAATGTAGATGTTAAGCGGTGTGTTCAAATGGACATGATCCTTGTGAGGCTTTTGGATTCAAAGAAGAGATGCAGCGCGGTGTTGTTATAAATGCGCGTTAATGCTGTAGTAGAATTGCGTTTGTTTGGAACGGTGTTCAGCCACCTTAAAAGTGGTTTTTATGGGTAAAAGAAAAAGTACGATATAGCCCGTTTGTCTATGTTTGTATTTTTTTTTTTTTTTTTGAATAAGCAATTTAATGAAAAAAGCCATATTAATGAGAAGCCAATTTTTCTAGCTTATAGCTTGACGTTTCTACTAATTCATCCTTACTTTTTAGGGAAAAAATTACTTTAGGGCCCTTTTAACAAGAAAAATTGCAAAAAAGACCCCAAGATTCTAACAATCCTAGAAAAGACCCCAAGGCCTTTTCTGGGATTTTCAAAATCTTGGGTGAATTGTCAACGGGACTGATATAGTTGTTAACGGGGTACTGATATTAGGGCAGAGCAATGGGCGGGTTGGGTAGCCCATGCCCTAACCCATAGCCCGCCCATTAAATTTTAAATGGGTATGGGTTAACCCATACCCATACCTCAACCCATTTAAGCCCGTGTAAATGGGCTAACATATAAATGGGCGGGTTTCACTGGGTTTTGGGTAACCCATTTATATCTGACTTGTTTATTTTTTGGAAAAAAAACATACATAAGCATTAAACATAAATCCAAATTCATCATTCTAAATTTTGAAATCTGAATCTTCAAAGTTCAAAAATAATAATTCACACAAAATAGACAAATATAAGAGAAAAAGATCAAGAATCAATAACTATTAGAGTTAGGATAGTTAATAAATAAAAAATATACACTAAATGGGCGGGTATGGGCAACCCAGAGGTGTACCCATAGCCCGCCCATTTAATTCTTAAATGGGTTGGGTTTTAACCCAACCCATTTAATTCTTTTTGGGCGGGCTCAAATTGGCCCAATTACATCGGGTTGTGGGCGGGCTCACTGGGTTATGGGTTTCCTGCTCAGCCCTAACTGATATAGTTGTTAAAGGTACTGATTTAGTTGTTAGCAAAGTGTTGTTAATGGGGCTGATTTAGTTGTTAAAAACCTACTCGTTAACAATTATATCAGCCCCGTTGACACACTCACTCAAGATTCTAAAAATCCCAGAAAAGGCCTTGGGACCTTTTCTGGAATTGTCAGAATCTTGAAGCTTTTTTTTTGCAATTTCTCTTATTAAAAGGGCCCTGAAATGAATTTTCCCTACTTTTTATGCTTTTACACCTCTGTCTTTACTAGTCTCTCTCCGTCCCTATCCTCTATTCTTTTATCCTTGCTTGCTTTTCCATTCCTTCAGATACGTGAATATAATATTTTTAACATTGTTTACAATTTTTTAAATGTTTAATGTTATTTATTTAATTTTATGTTTACCTATACTTACATTTTTATTTATTCAATGCATCTAATTAAATGGTTTTTAATAATTCTAGATTTTTTTCTATTAACATATTAACTCTTATTTTTATTTATTATTTTCTTAAATTTATCAAATTATGTATATAATGTAAGTTGGAATATAAATAATCATATTATTTTCAGTTATTTTTCATCTAAATTTGTTTTTCCATTACTTATTCAAACACGTTTTAGTTTGTCAATTTGATTTTTTACAAAGGTTAATTCAAACATAAAAAATAATAAAAAATCTAACTTTTGTTCTATATTAAGTTTGCAAAAGTTTGTATAAGAAAAAAAGAGCTTGCAAAAATCAAATCTAAAAAAAAATCATTTCAGTCACCGCTAATCCAAACATACCCCTACTTTTAGAAAGTGTGTGGTGGAAATATGAAGATCATTATTAAAGACAAAAATCCTTTTATACATTTATCTCATAAACTATAAATCACATTGAAAAAACAATTTCTATTTATACCTCAAACTATAACTCCAAGTTGGTTGGAGACAAAGTTGGCCGAAAATGATGGGGAAAATGTGCAAAGAAAAAGAAGATGGAGGTGTGGGAGTCAAATCATGAATGACAAGCTTCTTTGGAGGATGGCTACAGAGCCAAATGACCTTTGGCAAACCAAATCATACACATGTTACAACGGGATTGGCAAGTCTCCATTTAAGCACATCAACAGAGAGAGCAATGGAAGCATCTCTTCTCATCATCTTATTTTTTTCATTATTACTCATAAGCTTATCTGAATTGCTAATTGGAAATATGAGAAAAAAGTCGAAAGGCTTATTTTGATTTTTTAAATTGATTGGACGGACATGATTTAAAGATTATGAAAGATGATGAGAGAAACTGAACTGAAAGCAATAGATACACACATTGTTGTCAAAAACTAGTGTAAAAACGTAAAAACTTGGAGTGATACGTGTTAAGACGCAAGTAAAAATTATCTTTAGTAAAAACTACGTTTAAAAACGTAGTAAAAACTTACGTTTTTACTGTTTTGACCGTTTTTACTTAAAAACAAAAATCCTATTTTCATTTACCTCAAATCAAAAGATTATGAATGATGTTGTTTTTGTGATAGCCAATTCAAAATTGGGCGAGAAAAAGAAAGCTCAAAACTCTTATGTATATAATTTTGATGACCTTCCATCTGATGATGATTGGATAGTGGAAAATAAAGAAGATTGGGAAGATGTTGATGCCCATGATGAGAAAATTTTGATTTGGACATTCCAAGTTTTGTAAATGAACTTGTTATAAGAACAAGAGAAGAGGATATTGAGGACATGCAAGTTGATGTGTGTTTGATTTGAATAAGTTGATATAATTTAGAATTGTTAAATTTCATTCTTTTGATGTTTTGGAACTTGATTGTAGAAGATGTTAAACTCTTTGTGTTTTTGGACTTATGCTTTATATAGTTATGTGACGGTTATTCATTAAATTTTGAGTAGTGATTTATGTTTTTTTTACATGCATATATAATTTTGTATCTTGAACTTAAGTAGTAAAAATTTTACGTTTTGTGTCGTTTCTACAATTTATGTCTCTACCACCCGCTTCCATTTCTACGTAGAAACTCGATTTTAATAACATCGGATAGGATATATGGACATATTGGATAATATATTTGAAAAGTTGGACAGTAGTCATCATTTGTTTTTAACCCATTTTAGGCCGTTACTCACTATTCCCACAAATAATTCTATAATTGTAACAAGTTAACAAAGATGTGCATTGTGTTAGTATTGAATACAACAAATAAGCAATTAACAATTTTATAGCAAACAACGATACCAGATAAATTACTACCCACTAGTTTCATAAACATTAACAACTTCATGGCGAATAACCATATTATTTTAAGCATAATGTTCAAAATTAAAAAGTGCAAGGCATTTTCGCCCTCTCAAGTGTAATTAATAAGATGTTTTTAATTAATTGAAATATTATATCAAATAAGGATAACAATGTGTACTTTTAAGAGCCAAATTAGCTAATTACTTGATAAAAACTAAAGAGTTAAGGTTCATCTAGCACTTGGAAGTATTTTTCTAAGTGTATACAATGTTTTAAAGCATTTTGTGACCCATCCAGCTCCGTTAAGTATTTTTTTTTTAGGTGTGTTCATCACCCTAAAGTGTTTTTTAGGTAATTTTGCATTTAATAATTTAGATAATTTAAGGTATTTGATATACTTGGAAAAATATTTTAAGGCTTTGGATGAAAAAAAAATACTTTAGGATGCTGGGCACACCTAAAAAAAATACTTTAAAGTAATAGATACTGTTAGAACCGGCTGACACCCAAGAGGGGAGTGAATTTAGTGTATAATTAAAACTCAAGAACTTTGAAAAACTTTTCTCATCTTTAGAAAAGCAATATGTATCAAAGAATGAATTATAAATTCATAGTCAGTTATTTAGAAACGTATGTGCTGAAAATATAGGAGATAAGGAAAGAGAATATGCAAATTGAGATTTATCCTAGTTCGGTCCAATCCACAATGACCTACGTCTAGTCCCTAGGCTCCTCTTGAGATTTCAATCCACTATCTTCCTTAAGTTTAAACTGGGTACTTGAGAACCACTACAATCTCACAAGTTTAGCCGGGCACTTGTGTAGCATTTCACAAATTTCTCACCGAAATACTCCCGGTTACACAACGTAAGGATACAATCTGTTTTCCACTGAAAATTACCCAATTTTCAGTAACTCTCAGATAAAATAATTACAATGAAGGTATACTTCTCTCTAAATGAAGTAGATGAAGATAAACACTGAAGTACAAAATGGGAGTAGGATTACGGAGTTTCATAAACTCAAAGTATCACATTGTAGGCATAGACTCTCTGTATTTATTTTCGTTTTGTTAGTTTCTCTGTCTTGAATGCTTCTCTATTCATAGGCAACTGTCATTTGTCCGTTGTGAGCATTCCTTTGTTGGAGAGTAAAAACCGTTGATGAATTTTAACTGTTTTGTCGTTGATGAAGAACATTTAACCGTTGAGCACAATCTTCTTAATTTATAATAAGACTATTGTGAAGCTTCAAGCTTTCCATTATGAGTAATCAAACTATCCGTAAGAGAGCATCAGCAGTTAACCATTCTCGTGAATCTCTTCACTCATTCTCGAGAATCATGTTATCCATATGAGTAATGGCATTAAGAACTAGACCGTGTGTTCTCGAGAATTACTTATCAATTCTCGAGAATTACTCTCGCAGAAGCAACATTCAGTTTAAAGAGATCTGCGTCTTTTGCCAAGCCATGATCGAATGTTTACATGGTTGAGTCTCTTTACAGATTGTTACCCACGTGGCCTCTGAAGAAGAATGGCTTAGAATATTGATAAAGGTACTTTTGCTAGCATGGATCAAGGTTCTTCGTGTCGGCTCTATTTCGTCGGTTTTGGTGCTTCACACCTCAGCAAAATTCAAACACTTGGTTAATCATCTGAAACTCAATCAAAGAAGTAGTTAAATATGATATAAATGAGTTTGAAGATGTTTAATAAGAATTAGAAAATGACCCATTGATAAACAAAAGCGATTAAACATTCGTGAGACAAGGTGTAAAAAGCTGGAAGAGCATTCTCGACAATTGCTCTGACGTTCTCGAGAATCATGTGTTCAGAGGTCTTGTCGTGAAGAGTTGAAATGGCTATTCTCGAGAATTGGGTAGACATTCTCGAGAATGACACGGTGATAAATTTTCGTAGATGACAAGCATTCTCGAGAATCTCAAGTCCATTCTCGAGAATCATATCAGAAGTTGATAGAAAATTTGTCAAACCACTCATGCTCAAAAATCTCTTCAAGTCTTCTTTGCAATTCAAGAATAATCTGCTCCAAACTTGTTGTATTTCGTCCGTTATCATCAAATGAATGGAGGTTGTTCTTGATCAGCGTTTTTTGCAACATCCTGAACTGGCCGTCAACTTTCTAGGGCCATACCTCCCTGGTATAAACTCCATTCTAGTTGGTTCAAATCTTGATTGAACTAATTTTGAGTCTACTTTCATATGCCACCAATTTCAGCTCAATTAGATTTGTAGTTTGTGAGATACACTCAAATTATCGAAGCTTGGTCTGCTGTGTGACGTTGATTTTGCTTCCATCTTCCAAAATTATTATCTCTCTACTCTGACCTCCTTTGTGCTTGAATATTATTTCAAAATGACGCATTGGAAGTCTAGTTTCCAACAAAATTGGTTTCACCTCAATCCGATATTTGGTTTGGGAGATATCATCGAATTATCAGAGGTCGCCCGAGAGAATCGTGAAACAGAGCTGAACAGAGTTGCTCATTCTCGAGAATTGAAGTGTTATTCTCGAGAATTGACGGGATTTATGCGCAGGAAGGAGCTGTTACGCTCATTCTCGAGAATTGAGGTGTCATTCTCGAGAATTGATGTTCCATTCTCGAGAATGGTTGTTTCATACTCGAGAATTGACTGCAGGAATGAAATTGTAACTTATTTTAACTCCGAATTAAGTCATTGCAACTTCCATTTGATCGTGGAGACTTCTAGAATCAATCTAAAAACTTGTATAATGACATTATCATTCCATTCATCAAGTTCTTCCATCTTCAATCTCCTTTCTTGATCATTCTTCATCAATAAACTTCACATCTACATTAAGTATAAAAATTAATCAAAGTAGAAGATAAATGTAGTATGCACACTTCTTGATATTGATAAGCATATTTGTCATCATCAAAACTAAGCATAACTAGCACGAGTAAGTAGTGCCGCAATACTCGAGTAAACAGTGTTGTACTCAGATATCTTACTCGAGTATTTGTTCCGAGTATTGCACTGTAGTGTTGTGAATTACTGTAGCATGTGAAGCTTGATTTGCTTATTTTAACTCCGAATTGAGCAATTCTAGCTTTCATTTGATCATAGAAACTTAACTATTGATATTCTCATTATATTTGTCAAGTTCTTCTTTCTTCAATCTCATTTCTTGATCATTCTCCATAATTCAACGTGAACTAATCTACATTAAATAAAGTAGTTAGTCAATGTTGGAGATAAATAGATTATGTAAACTTTTTGCTCTAAATAATATCATCTATATAGGATATCATCAAAACTAATTATATCCAATCGATACAATAGAAAATACTTTTTTTAATAAACTTATTATGATAACCACAAATAAGTAAATCTAAATGGGTAAAATTTGATTGTTCACCTTCCATAATTGTAATAAAAAAAAAATCAAATTATAAAATATTATTATAATAATTTTATAAAGTATTAAATATGAATAATTTATTTTCTAACCTAAAAAACAATTCAATTTAGAAAATATTCTTCAATAAGATATGCCTGATCTTTTTAGGGAGAATTCCAAATAAATACCATTTGAATTTGCAAAACCCCCAGAAGTCTGTTGAATTTGTAAAAAGACTGAGAGGTACCAATGACCTATGAGGGATATGCAAATTCGTGTGAAATTACCATTTTGCCCTTAGTTTTAAATAAATCAAATAAAAATAAAAACCCAACCCCAAGCCCCTACCACCACCGGCGGCGGCCGGCCACCACCACTACCGTCAGCGGCCGGCCGGCGACCACCAACGCGGTGGTCGGCCGGCCACCGCCGCCGCGCCCGCCGGCGATGGTGGTGGTGGTGGCCGGCCGACCACCGGCGGGGGTGGCCGCCGGCCGTCCGCCGGTGGTGGTGGTGGGGGGTTGGGGGTTTTTTTATTTGATTTATTTAAAACTAAGGGCAAAAGGGTAATTTCACACGAATTTGCATATCTCTCATAGGTCCTTGGTACCTCTCAGTCTTTTTACAAATTCAACAGACTTCTGGGGGTTTTACAAATTCAAATGGTATTTATTTGGAATTCTCCCTATCTTTTACAAGATTTCCATTGTTTTTAGTATCCCAATAGTTCCTACTAGGGATCTTAGGTCTTTGTATTAATGCATTTGAACTTTCGGGGGAAA
Source organism: Acacia pycnantha (assembly GCA_025563575.1). Lineage (NCBI taxonomy): Eukaryota > Viridiplantae > Streptophyta > Magnoliopsida > Fabales > Fabaceae > Acacia > Acacia pycnantha. The sequence continues at coordinate 3,177,142 of JAMWYP010000015.1, forward strand.
AAAATCGATTGAAGATATTCACATCCTTCAAATTAAGGGTGGAAATATGCTAGATTAGGTAAGAAGGTATGGGCTTGGGTTTGTACGTAAGTTTTTTATAGGCCTAAGTATGAGTTTTTAAAAGACCTGATAAGGTCTAAAGCATATTCAAAGGCCTACTTAAAATGTAGGCCTTTAAATAGGCTTAAATTCTACGCATATAAGTTTATATATAATTTATCAAATCTATTTAAATGCCTATGTTATATTTTAAAAGTTTAGGGATTCATTCTTATATGAAATAAAAGAGTTAGTAAGAGAAAGAAAAGAACGCTTAATGACAACAATTGTCTGAACAAGTAAGAATAAGAAAAATCAACCATTTATTAACTAAGGAGATATAGTTTTTAAAACCAACTAAGCACGACAAGTGACATGTAAAATTAAATTTTACTTCTTATTTTTCTTGCAAAAAATGAAACAAACTCTTCCTATTAGGATCATTTTCATTTGGACATCACTAAAATAAACTTACTGTAATTATTATGTTGTATCAAATGACATAAATCAAGGGATAGGTAGTGAGCTAGAATTGGCATCTCGAGCGATCAAAAAGAAAAGAAGTAGATGTGATCAAATTGATGAATGAAAATGTTAAGGTCATTGATAAATGATGAAATGTAAAAATTAGAGTTAAGAATAAGTTATTAGTTTTATAAATAATTTACAAAATCAATTTAGATTAAATTACATATATAACTATGCATAATAATACATTTTTTAAAAGAAAACTAAATAGGTCAGGCCTGTAGGCTAGGCCTTATGAAAATAGGTCTGACCTATTTATAATATAGGTTAGTCTAGGTTTAAAGTAGGTTAGGTTGTAGGCCTTTAATAGAAATCTAGCATATTTCCATCTCTACTTTAAATTATAAATGTGGTCATGAACGTGTTTCTCTCAATTTTTCTTTTTAAAAAAAGAAGCGAGTTAGACAAAAGGAGATTTCCATTAACAAAAATAAAATTTACAATTTCTAATGTTCTAGGATTGCTAATTTTATTATAACAAAATTGTTGCTACTTTTACAATTATTTTTTAAAAATAACTACTTTAGTCTATAGAAAATTTATAATTATTTTAAAAAAATTTACCAAGTTAGGGGGAGTATGGAGGAAAAAAAAACAGCTTTTCTCTTCCCCCAATCTTTTTAAATTAAATAATATTATTAAAAATTGTTCTATCAAAATTACTACCATACTCTTTAATTATTAAGACAACAAAATTAAAAACATAACCTTATTATTTTCTTTGTTAGTTAATTCCTTAAAGAAGCAACGACACAGAATTATTCCCAAAGCTACAAACAAAGCTTACCAGTGCTTCCATCAACCTTCTACACAATTCCATATATTTCATCAGAGAAAGGCGAAAAATGAACCCCTAACAAGAATGAATTTTTTTAAAAGCGAAACAAAAGATTGGAGATGAATATTTTGAGGATAGGGTGAAAATGGTTTGATAATGGGGAAAAAAAATTAGAAATATGAAGTTGCATATTGGGAAAAAAATTGATAAACCAAATCCTACAAGTAATAGATTTCAACTTCAACTAGTACTTTTAGTCCCTTCAATCCAATGCAAATTTTCATCAACACAGCGCAACAAAATCCCAAATTTTGACTATAAAGAGATGTAGAATCTATACTCTCACTCCACCTTCTTTGCCCCTCAGCCCTACTGGAAATGTCTACACCGTCATCCTCTCCACCTTGCCCTCTTGCATATGCCCTAACTCTGTAACCTCTTGCAAGTACATTCTCATAATCTTCATCTGAGTCCTTAGCATCTCTCTGGAAAACATCAAACTCTTCCAAAAAAAACCCTCTTTCCCTCTGAGCTCCACCTCCTTTTGGAGTAGCCCACCTCCCCGAACGCTCTTGCAGGTGAAGGTTTTCACTTCACAGAAAAATAAGAAAGTGACAGCTTGGCATCTCCTTGGATCACCATCACCTGACAATAACATCGCACTATTTTAACTCAAATGCTTTTAAAAAAATTGGGAAAACTAGAAAGATTGAGTCGAGGCTTAAGCTAATCAATTGTAGAGACTGAGTTACAAACTTAGAACTGAGTAATTAATTTTTCCTAACTTATAGGTTTACTCCTACCTAGTTTTTTTATATATTAAGTTTCTAGCTATATAGTTCAATTTTATTGTTTTAATAATTAAAGGATATAAAAGTAATTTGCCCAAAACTTTAAATTCGTAATTATGAAACACAACTTGATATATAATTTAATTTGTTAAGTTCAGTTATCCAAATTTAAAGTCTACCGCCTTGGGATATGATATCATTAAAGTCCCAAAGACAAATCCAGGAGGTGCATATGTTTTTGCTAATCCTACAGACTTCTTGCCAACACAAAGATCTTTCTACTTCATTAGTTGGACCATAAATAAAGGTAATATAATCAGGGGTAGTGAATTCATCCAACTTAGCACATGTGTGAATAATATTAAGGGAAAAGAACAGGATATTTACTGTAATTGTATCAGACCACCATAATGCAAGACTGCCACTTTTACCTACCGAGTCTCCCAACCATTCTTTAGTGAAACCACACCTTCGTCTTACCTTCCTTACTACTCTAGCCTTCTACTTAGTTTCCATCAAGAAAACTAAGTGGGGGGTTTTTTCGGAAGTGTTCTTCCTTCAGATTTTTGGCTGTCAAGGCAACTCCAAGGCTTTGACAATTTCAGGCTAAGAGATTCATGGCGAATTGGTGGATGGTCCTATCCAACCACCGGCGTTTTGAGAATTTGAGTTATACTTAGCATAATTCTGATCACTACTTGTAACCAACCAGCTCTCAGGAAAATCAATTTCAATTGGGGACAGAATTGCCACAGGCGCTACTGGTCTTGCATCCTCATTAATTCGCCTAAGGTACTTTTTGACAGAGCAAAAACTCCTCCTATGTCCTCTCTGTGCACGATTGGCAGTCCCATTATTTTTACTCAAATCATCTTCAGTTTCAGATTCAAAGGACAACTATCTACATTTTTTATTAACTAATGAATTAGGTTCCTCCTCATAACGTTTTCTTAAGATGAATTCCTTTCAAGCAAATTGACATGGCCGAGACTAGAGAGAGCCCATTAAATGGAGCAATAGAGTTATTTTTCAGCTAATCATCACTTAGAAATTCAACTCTATACTGTTGGGAATTGTCTTGAAAAAATAGGCCCTCCACATTGATTTTAAAAAGGCTTCCAAACTGGGCCTGAGAGAGGGAAAGGGCGGGGTTCGATACAGGGGCGGATTTAGGGGGGCTAGGGGTGGCCCCCGTCCCCCTAAAATTACAGAAATGAACCCAAAATTTTCAGAAATTATACTTAAGCCTCCTAAAAATTTTAATATTTTTACTTTAGTCCCTATTAAAAAGTTTCATAGAGGGACTAAAATGAAAATGTTGAAATATTTATGAGGTTGAAGCATAATTTTAGAGAATTTTGGGTCCATTTCTGTAATTTTCGCCCCCAAATTTTAAATACCGACTCTACTGGGTTTTGTTCTGTAATTTTCACCCCCCCTAATTTCCTTTCCTGGCTCCGCCCCTGGTTCGATATAGGTGACTTGGGCCTACCCCTCTCATTACTAAAAGCCTTAGATAATGACACACAAGGCCCACCCAAAGCACTCTCCTTCATAACCAACGGACGCATCACATGATCTGCATCTTCCAGGCTGACATCATCACCAACCGTAATGTCTCCATTCTTGCAGTAGATTTTGGTGAGGACCTTATTTTCTTTGTGTTACATGCTACGAGACGATTGTACTTGTCTCCATCTTTGTAGACCTGTGATCGTCGGACGCCGGACGCCGGACTTGGAGCTCGCCTGGAGTGTTGATCATCGGCCTAGACCAGGTCGCCCCGTAGCAGTATATTTCTTGATTGTGAAACCTTCTTCGTAGGCGTTGTACTCATGAAACATATAGCTTTTATTTTTCTTCTCAACAAGTTTAGCTTACTCCCATTTTTCCTTACAAACATCCAGGATATCCTCAAATTACAGACCGCTGGAGTGCTTAGCCAGTTACCAAATTCTGAGTCCTCTCTATCACTGTTACAACCATACTCCTCCGTACAACCATGGCTCTCATGGCCAATCCGACCACACCTATAACAGAAATTTCACAGCCTCTCATACCGGACTGTAACCCGGACATTTTTTATTTATCATTCCTCGGGTCCTAAAACCCAGTAGTAAAAGGGGCTTCTAGAAGAAGCAAGGCCTTTACTCGAATGAAGTTTATGACAAGTTTATCGTTGACCATTCGCTACTTATACATCACCGTCTCCTAAAGTTTTGGCACTAGACCCCTCGAAGGCCTCCAAAGGGAGACCATGAAACTGCAACCAAAACGGCACCGCTAAAGTCGACGTCTTTGAGCACCATGTAACCCTGTAGTCTTCCCAAATTTGAAGATTCAAGAGATGACCCTATATCGACCATGGTCGGCCTTTAAAGATACGAACATAGTCATCTCTGTTGTTGAAATGGAAAAGGAAGATTAGATGATTCCGATCGAGGTCATGAATGTCTATCTTTTCACTCAACTGCCACCCTTTCTTAATCATGGAGATTACTGTTGGAACATTCTGATTCTTCTCTGCTAATATCTTCCCTACTAAAGTTCCCCCCTTGATTCTTGAACCTACGACCTAGGTTCAGGACAACTTGTTTAGGTGTCTTCATCCCACTACTCTGCCCTTCCTCCATTTCTAACAATAAAAAAATTCCACACCAGAAACCAACCCCTTGTTGGAAATTATGCCCTAGGGGCAAGTCATTGTATTTTAAGCATTTATATTATTTAAAGTATTTCTCCGTTTAGTTATCATATCATTTGCATGTTTATAGTGATAACTGTATTCTTGGATGTATCTTATAAATTATCCTAAATGTCCTTGGTCGGTCATCTACGCAGGAGCGAAGATGAAATAAGACCAGTGTGACTTTGATGATGTATGGAGATACAAATCAAAGTCATAGACACTTGTAAGAGTACAAGGTGTTGGACCGACCCACTATGAGAAAGCTGCGTGGATTATGTTATAAGCTTATCTCATGTATAACCGTGTCATAACGCCTTATGACCTGAGATCATCATGGATTCCTACATGAGAGTCGCTGATCTTTGACCTAGTCAAAAAGTTACCTTTGACCGGGTGATGATAAAGGCTTTGATCGAGATCAATGGTTTTCATGCAGAGGAATGTGAACAGTCAAGATGGAATTTGTCCCTCACATTGGTAGAGAGATAATACTAGGCCCCTCGATGAGTGAGTCTGAGAAATGTATGGCTATACTACGATGGAAAGGAGTTTCCATTTCAGTTATTAGACTACTCAAGAATCGAGAAAGTAATGGTCAAGAATAGGAGATTGACATTATTCATGCCTCATCCTTGACCAAATTATCGTGTGACAAAAGGGACGTGGCATGGTTGTATGATAGGTTGTGTCATATCAACGATCCCCATATGAATTGGGTAGTCGCCATGTCTTGCTAGAGGCCGCTTGCGACTTGTAGGCTGATACAGTATTAACCCGCTACCAATCTCATGTGGGCCTACAAGGTCGCATACAAGAATAGCCCAACACGAGCAATAGTGTCCAGATTCATTGAATCTTAGATATGTCTAAGATTTAATTAATACATCATTTAATCTAGGATGTGTGTGTTTGTGTGTATATTAAATTCGAAATTAATAATAATAATATTTATATAGATAATAATATTATTATATAGTATTTAATTTATTTGATAAATTAAATAACTAAAATAAATAGAGATATTATATATCTGATTTAATTTAAATTGAGATATAGTATCTCAGATTTAATCAAATAGACAGATATCATATCTCATATTTAATTTTCGAATAGAGATATCATATATCTGATTTAATTTAAATTGAGATATAGTATCTCAGATTTGATTAAATAGACAGATATCATATCTCAGATTTTAGGCATGCTTTTGATTTGGATTAATTGAATAGATTAGATTAGATTTGTTGGATGATTTAATTAATATCCAAATTCGAATTTCAAGATTAATTTAGATTAATCTTGAACATTTTAATACGACCCAATTAAGGTTTTAGAAACTCTATAAAAGATATTGATCTAGTCGTATTAAGAAAACGAACAAACAAGCCGCGAAAGAAATCCTAGAGAGAAAAACGTGAGACATAAAGTAAGAAGAGCTAGCACGTTACCGTACGTGTTGGAGAGTTGTTTGGTGTGGATACCGGTAGAGGGAGTGGATTCGTAGAGTCGGCTCCTAGAGATTGATCAAGCAAGAAGGTGTTAGCCCACGAGTTCTCAAGGCACGCATACCAGTTCGAATAGGTACGGTTTTTCTTAACTAACCCGATTTAAACGCCATAGATAGATTCTCTTAATGAGATTCGTAAAAATTTAATAGATGAATTCCTTCTGCTGCGTGTACGAATCCCCGCACCCTCTCTTGTTGAAAACTTTCCAAAAACTAGTAAGAAAATAATGAACGAGAATGAAAAAAGATTGAGAATTTGGCCGTCGTCTGTGTTTGCTGGAAAGATCCACAGGGGACCTAACGACTCTCACGAGTAGAGAGAAAAGAAAGCTCTCACAGAGGAGAGAGAGAGAAGTTAGCCAGAAATCTAATATTCAAACTAATTTTCTTAACTTATAAACTGATATATAATTTAATGATATACAAGATATGATATGATTAAATAATTTATTTAGCTTTCTTAATTTTTTTTAAAAATAAGCTAACTCTTATATTAAGAATCTATGTAGTATGTAAATAGGATTAGAGGAGGGTAATATTAAAAATCACTTAAATTTTATGACAAATTTGATATTTTTATATCAGAAATGACTAGTTTAATGAATAAGTTAGAAATGAGTTATATTTAAAAGGCTAAAATATACGTTTGGTCCTTCATGTTTGCCTCTAGTATCATTTTAGTCCCTTAAGTTTGTAAAGTACACATTTGGTCCCTTAATGTTAACACCGTTAGTCTGACTTAACGGAAAATACTGACTCAACAATTTTAAGCGATGATTGTGCAATTAAATGTTGACCAAACATGCTTATATGTTAGTATTTTAATAAATTAATATTTTAAATCCTATTAATTGAAAAATATTTAATCTTCACAGGCTGTTTTACTGTTTTTTACAGTCTGTGAAGATTAAATTTTTTCTTGGTCGAAGAAGATTAAATATTTTTCAATTAATAGGATTTAAAATATTAATTTATTAAAATACTAAAATATAAATATGTTTGATTAACATTTAATTGCACAGTCATCGCTTAAAATTGTTGAGTCAATATTTTCCGTTAAGTCAGACTAACGGTGTTAACATTAAGGGACCAAATGTATACTTTACAAACTTAAGGGACTAAAATGATACCAGAAGTAAACATGAAGGACCAAACGTATACTTTAGCCTATTTAAAATGAAACTTGTTATCAAAATTTAAAAAAGAGAAAAGAAAATTAATACTCATAAGTAGAATTGTAAGAGTCTTATTGAGTTTGTTTCTAACAATAAAAGAGATGAGTTTGTACCTATTTTCCACTCGCCACCAATCCCAAATAACATAGGTTACTAGTAGCTTTTTTTTAATAAAAATATCAATTATTACAAGCTAAAAGAAAAAATCTCTTTAAAGTCCCGAAGGACTAAGAAAATGTAAAAAAAATTTCACAGAAAATTCTAATGTAAAAGAGGTCCTAAAAGTTGTTAGTCACAAATTGAAAAAATTGTTCACCGAACTTTTTATATCAGAATTTTTTATGAAATTTGTTTGACATTTTTGCCTCTTAAAACCTTAAAAGATTAAAAAAAAAAAAAAAAAAAGCTAGCAAGGCCTCTCTCTAACTTTTCCTTCTCCACTAAGTTTTCTTCATGATTCATTACTTGTTTTGCCCGCCCTCCCTCCCTCTAAGTTTTCCTTCTCCAAAGTTTTCTTCATGATTCATTACTTCACTTTTCGTCTCTTCATCTCTCTGCAGATTCAACCTCAACTTCATCAAAGCAAAAAGTTAAAAAATAAAATCAGCTCCGATATTCCAATATGGCTTCTTCCTGGTTCTTCATTCTCCTTCTTAAATGCATTGATTTTCTTTCATGGTATGCTTCTCTTCTTGTAATATCCTTCCTTTTCTTCTTTTTTACGCCTGTATAAATTTTCTGCTTCTGATCAGGTCTCATAATCTGTAATTGTTGACGATTTATGTTCTCATTATCTGTTCAATGTTCTAATCACTCAATGGCCTCTCTAACTATGACAAGTATAAAATGGATCTATCTATTAAACCCTTTTTGATTACTGACTGACTCTGTTGTTCTCATTTATAGGCCCGTGCTTGCTTTGGGCTATCCTCTGTAAGTCTCTCTCTCTCTTTATCTCTGTTTTGCTGTAACTTGTAAATCTATGTTTCCTATGGATTGTTATTTCAGTGATGGTGATGCTGTTTTTGTTGTTTATGATTATGGTGTTTTGTGGTCAAAGACGTGCTTCCGTTGAAGCAATTGAGAGTGACAGCCATTCAGAAACTCGGAATTTGATCTCTTATTGGATTCTTCTCTCACTTATATACCTCTTTGAGTATGCTTTTCTCAAGCTTCTTCAATGGTAAGTCATTTACTCTCTATCAATTGACCCAGAAAAAAAAAAGATTAGTTTTAGTCATATGGCCATTGTTACTTTCCATTGAATTGAAACTTGTTCAGGTAAATATTGAACTTAAGAACAGAACAAAATGGTTGATGTTAAAATTGCATTGACTGTGACATCAGATTCAGGTTCTGAACCAATCTTATTACTTTTCCATATCCTCATCTTCAACATCAGGTTTCAGTATTGGCATTACTTGAAGCTGATGATTGTAGCCTTCCTCGTGATGCCGGACTTTGGAAGAGCCGCTTATGTCTATAATCAACTCATTCGGTCTTGCATCTACATGAATCCACAAGCAGTCATAAGCAGATTCATAAGCTGGAAGAACATATTTGCCAAGAAAGAAGACTTTATAATGCAGGTTGAGAAGTATATAACACAGAATGGAACTGAAGCCTTAGAGAAACTCATTGCTAAGAAGGTGTATATTTAATAACGCCACCGGTTCTTAATATAACAGCAAGATAACTAATTTTCACATATTAAAGAAGTTAGTCAATTTAGTTATTTGTAACAAATATGTGTTGGTATGCTAATAATACAATTTCTAATCTTGTGCATTGTAATTACCCTAATGGAAACTCTCTTCCCATGTGCAATCAATAGGACACTTCAGGGAGAGAATTATAAATTTGGGGGGACAAAGTAAACCTCTTGTCTAGTTTATATGTTAATAGATTGTTTGATAGGGACACTTCGGGGAGAGAATTATAAATCTTGTGCATTGTATTAATAGATTGTTTGAGTTTAAAAGAAGTCACCACCAATCTCAGTCAAGATTCCTACTTGTTTTTGTGATTCTTGACTTCTGAGGATTGGAGCCGATTATCCTTTTCTGTTATTTTAGAACACAGAGCAAAGTCTTCATGCAGAAACAAGAAAAGCAGTTCCAACATGTACAGAGAAGGTTGACATCCTAAAGGTGAATTTTTTTAATGTCATGCTTGTCACCCCTTCATTGGCATATTATAAAACATAGCACAAATGAAAGTGTAGTTTGAAATGGTGTCTTGTTATGCCTCTTGTTCTTTTGGATAACTTGGAACATATCAAATATAAATATACACTCAAAATTCAAGATACTCGTGTCGAAATGATCATATCAAACGTATTCCTAAAGAGTTTTAGAAAAGTAAAACTTGCAAACTAATTTCAGTCTATGGATGTGTGTGGGCTGAGTTTGAATTTACTCACTCCCTCTTTTATTTGAGTTGCCTACATGATTTTATCTTTATTTGAATCTTGATTACTGAATAACACAGCACAAAATCTTGATACAGAAACAATAAGAACAGTTTTAACCGGAAGGAAGAATGAAATGCAACCAATGAATTTCTTATGTAATTCTTGTATTTCTATAGCCAGTTTCAAACATGAAAGAAATGAAACCTTTTCTAGGTTGAAGCATTTGATACATGAAGGAGCTTTATGTCTTTGTACAGACAAATAGAGGAAGGCTTCTCATGGAACAGAAAGACATCAAAGATTTGGAGATGATTGAAAAGGAGAAAGTTCGTGAAGGCAAGCAAGTAAGATCTCATATCATTTAATGCTCAATCATGTTGGAGTTGGTTATTTACAAATAGCTTGGGTCTATTAAAACATTTAGTTGCCAGAAAGTAAGTTAGCAAAAAAAAAAAAAAAAAAAGCGGAGAACAAGGTGATAATGATATGAACAGTTGCTAATATTTCTAATATTCACGGTCAATACTTGCCATTGTCTGCCTGTTATAGAGAGGGATTTTTGCACCTCCTTTTAGAGTTGATGAGAGAAATTGCAGCATGGAATAACATTTTATGGGTATTTTTGCCCCGAATCTATTTACAAGTGACACAGTATATGGGACCCACATCCCTTAATGGGTTGGGGATTTATGCATCATTTTTTCAGAGTTGATGGGTGAAATCGCACCATACTAAAATATACGAGCAGCTCCTCATAGAATACTCTCTGGGTATTAACTTGTATTGTTTATATCACAGTAGTTTGTTTTTTTCAACTAATCTTCACCTCAATTCCAATTTTTCAACATCGCAGGCTATTAATGCAGCCTTGGATGGACTCACATCAAATGAAAGCTCTTCATCTGCCATGGAAACAATCGAAAAAATGCCGGCAGACACAGAATATGGAACATATCCTCAGATTTCTGCAACTGAGAATGTACAGAAAGAGTGGACTTGTGCCATATGCCAGTTGACAATGCCTTCTGAAGCTAACTTGAATTCCCACCTGCAAGGAAGAAAGCACAAGGCTGCTTGTGAAGCACTGAACACGAAAACTAAAGCAACACCTGTGAAAGACACAAGAAGCGAAGCATCTCCTCAGGTTTCTGCATCTCAGAATGAGCAGAAAATGTGGACGTGTGAGATATGTCAGTTAACAAAGCTTTCTTACCCTGCTTTGAATTCCCATCTGCAAGGAAAGAAGCATAAGGCTGCTAGTAAAGCACTTAATATGAAAACTGAAGGAACCGCCGGGACAGACACCGGAAACGGATCATCTCCTCATGTTTCTGCATCTACAAATGTACAGAAAACTTGGACTTGTGACATATGCCATTTGACAATGTTTGAGGCTAATATGAATTCCCATCTGCAAGGAAAGAAGCATAAAAGAAGCATAAGGCTAAGGCTACTTGTGAAGCACTGAAGGGGAAAAGCGAGCTTGTTGCTTAGAAAGTTTTGCAGAAGAAGAATGACAAGTCCATTGGAGAACAATACAGGATAATCAAATACTACTTCAAATGCGTTGAACAGAATATCACAAACGGTCATTATCCAACTGATGTGGCATAGGTCTATCCATAGACTGTGTCAAGATTGAAAGTATATGGTACATATTATAAAGGATTATGTTCTTATTATAATAAGTACCTTTTAAAGACATGCCTCTCATTTTCATTTCCCTTTTCTTTTGGCATGCATGTCGCTGGTGTTGTTCAGTTTTTAACTTGAGTATTAAACAGTGGGGAGACTAAAACTGATAGGAGTCTACATTATATGCATAGTTTATGTGCTTCTTATGTACTCATATGAACATATTTTTTTAATTTTTTATATATATTGTATTTATTTAGATTTAAATTTTATGCTGCTTTCTAACATGTTTTTTTGCATCCAGTATCTCAAATTAATTGGTTTTCAGTTCTGCATTCGAGATATTTGTCCGTAACACCAATATCATGGAAACTAATTAATTTGAGATACTGGATACAAAAAACATATCAGAAAGCCGTATATAATTTAAATCTAAATAAATAAAATATATAAAAAAAATTATTATTATTTTTTTAAAATGTTCATATCTCTATTAGAGGTATGTGCACATAAGAAGTACATAAACTATATGCATATAATGTGGACTCAACTGATAGTCATAGCTGGACAAATTGAGATACTTTTGTTTTTTATACTCTACAGTAATGAAAGGACATTGCACGGATTTCTTCAGAATGGACATAGCCACGTGGTTCGATCAAATGTTTCGACAACCTGAACTTGGCACATCTTGGAAGGATGGACTTGGCTTCACCTGCTGGAAATTGTGGAGTGCTCGGAATCACAGAATTTTTAGGCAAGAGTCATATACTGCTGATTATATTCTGGGCTAGATTAGATCAATCACTGCTTATGCTCTTAAAAGTTTTTCAATTTCTAGCTTACATGTGTAAAGTCAGTAGCTTTCTTATTTATAGTATGCTCTTCAACAGTTAGAACTATCGCAGTGTACAGTTTCTTTTAAAGAAATGAAATCTACCTTTTCATTA